>CACVCL010034800.1:0-17297 GCA_902729485.2 Mus minutoides
TAAAGTAAAATATCAAATCAGAATCTTTCACACCTGATAGGTGTCCTACATGAAAATATGATTTCCAGACTCATACTTTGGAAAACAAATGAGCTCCTCAGCCAGTCACTGAAACTCTTCTGGAAAGGGTCTGGGTTGTAAGAAAATGGAGTGTCACAGACCTGGGACAAGATTCTCAAATATATATATATGCTTTGAATCAGTTTTAAATATATGGTATGGTTTCTCCCACAGTTCTGATTCACAGACCCAGCAATCAATGGGAAAAAAATATTTTCATTCATTACCATAAGTGACCTAATAGTAATTATTCTTTTCTAATTTTGCAACATTAGTTTCTAGTTGCCTAAAAGTTTGGTTGTTGGGTGAGGGAATTATCCTACTAGGAACAACAGCAAATATCGTGTTAAACTGGAAGCTCAGTATACCCATACCCACTTTGGGCTTCCAATGCTCTTAATACAACAGACTAAGAGTGAAATAACAGTACAGAGAAGTGTGACTATTCCATGTTAACGTGGGAAAATTGGATTACTTCTCCAAAAAGGATGTAAGAAAGATTTTAATGGAATCCAGGGTATCCTTGGGAGCATTTCTTGATGCTACCATGTTCTGTTCTGTGATTAAATTTCTTTGACCTCCACACAGGCAATGTGGTACATGAATCAATAAAATTAAATTAAAATAAAAATAATGAATAAATAAAAGAGAATGGACATACATTTACCAGAAAATAATATGAACTATTTTACAAAGCATTTAAATATTTATGAAGACTTCCAAAAGGTAGAGAGCATAGAATGTTGTCAATAAAAAAAAAAAAAAAACTGGTAGCAAATATTCAGACAAGAGACAGTTAGCAAGGTAATAAGGTTTCTGTCTTCCAAGCATTGAGTTCAGGTCAAATACAAATATAAATATAGGAACTTAAGGACAGTCAAGTGTGGTGTCCTGCATTGAGCCTCTGTATGGTCAAGACTCCGTTTCCTATTTGTAGACTAAACATGCATTTCTAATTAAATAGACATGGTAAAAGTTTCCTGTCATAAACACAAAGAAGTGGAATCAATACCATTTGAACACATAAAATTACTAGTCTGAAGGTGAGTGTAAATTTTCAATCAATGCTCATAACTATTTTTGGATAGTTTTTAGAAACATGTTCATAATCAGTAAGCAGAATTAGTGTGGAAAACCAAAGGTCTATGAAATTTTGAGGAGAGTAGATGGTTTAGACAATCAAACAGGATTGAAAAGCTCAAACTGTAACATGCTTGTGTAGACAAGTGTGTCATTAAACACTTGAGAAAGGACAAAGACTTGAGAGGGATTACTGAATAAATTATTTTTTTTGTTTGTGTTTGAGACTGGGTTTCTCTGTATAGCATTGGCTGTCCTGAAACTCACTTTAGAAATTAATTAAAAAAAATATTGTCCAGGAAACCATCAATAAAAAGCATGTGGAAGCAGGAAAATCCATTATAGGGGAATGCCAGGTCAAGGAACACAGATTGTGTGGGTTGGTAAGGAGGAGAATGGGGATGGGATAGGGGAATATCAGAGGGAAAACCAGGAAAGAGGATCACATTTGAAATATAAATTAAGAAAATAAATATCTAATAAAAATAAATAAATAGTAAAAAAATGAAATAAAGAAATAAGGGAAAACAGGGGCAAACAGAAGAAGCACTTAAAGAGGAAACAAATAAACCTCTTAAAGAAATTCAGGAAAATACAATCAAGCAAGTGAAAGGAATTAAAAAATACCAGAAGCTGCAACCAACACACATGTCCCTGAACACAAGAAAGGATAGAGAAAATGTGTTAAATTTACACAATGGAGTACTACCCAGCTAAAACAAGGACTACATGAAAATCTCAGGCAAAAGGATGGAACTAGAAAATATCATTCTGAGTGAGGTAACCCTCAGAATGCATAAGAACATGCAAAAGAACATGCAAGGTATGTACTCATTGATAAGTGACTATGAGGCTAAAACCTTAAAATACCTACAATACAACTCACATACTATATGAAGCTCCAGAAAAGAAAGACCGAAGTGTGACTAGTTCAGTCCTACTTAGAATGGGAAACAAAAATATCATGAGAGGTAGAGGAAGGAAGAGACTTGGGAGTGAGAGAGGAAGGGGAGGGAATATGGGGGCAGGTTCAGGTGTGTGAGGAGACAGGGTGAGGGAGATGTAGAGAAGGTCAGGAAATTAAAAGGAAGTGTGTAGCAATGGGGGATAAGGAGTGACAAGTTGTCACTAGAAAGTCCCAGATGACAGGAAAGAAAGAGGATCCCAGGACCCAACAGGGATAAAATTAGCGGAAATACCCAAGAAAGTAGAGAGAGAACCTGTTGATACTATATCCAATGGTTAAGCACAACCCCCATTTGAGAGTGTGGGCCACCCATCAATCTCAAAAAATAACACAGAATTTTTCCTGTCTACAGGAAATTCATTGACAAAGAGTATAGGAAAGACTGAAGGAAAGGCCATCCAGAGGCTGCCCGACCTAGGGATCAATTCCATCTGCAGATACTAAACTCAGACTGTATTGCTGATGCCAAGAAGCACTTGCTGACAGAAGCCTGGTATGGCTGTCCCCCGAGAGGCTCTCCAGAGCTGATAAATTCAGATGTGGATGCTTGCTGCCAATCATCACATTGAGCACAGGGACCCAAAGGGAGGAGATAGGGGAAGGGCTGAAGGAGTTGAATGGGTTTGCAACCACAAAGGAGGATCAGCAATTTCAACCAATCAATTCCTTCCCAGAGCTCACAGAGACTAAACCCCCAATCAAAGAGTACACATGGAAGGACTCAAAACTCCAGCTGAATATTTAGCAGAGGGTTGCCTTATCTAGCATCAATAAGAGGGGAGGCCTAGCTCAAGGCTCTAGTGCAGGGGAATACTAGGGAAGTGTGGTAGGAGTAGGTAGGTGGTTGGGAATCTCCCTCATAGGAGTGGGAGGAGATGGTATGGAGATAGGTTTTACAGAGGTGATGATAAATGATTAAAGATTTGCAAAGAAGAAATTAGGGAAATAACTCCATTTACAATAGTCACAAATAATATAAAATATCTTTGTATAACTCTAACCAAATAAGTGAAATATCTGTATGACAAGAAATCAAAGAGGACCTCAGAAAACTTATTTCTCCAATGTTCATGCATTGATAGACTAACATAACAACAATAAAAAATCATACAAGTCTGATCAATGTAGAAATATTAAGAATTCCTCATGATTTCACTGCCTCACATTTACATCTTTCTGGTTTCCTTTAGCCTAGCAAGAGTTCCAGGGAGAGAGAGAGACAGAGAGAGAGAGAGAGACAGACAGACAGACAGAGAGAGACAGAGAGACAGAGAGACAGAGAGACAGAGAGAGACAGAGATGCAGAGAGACAGAAAGAGAGAAACAGAGACAGTGAGACAGAGACAGAGAGAGAGAGAGAAAGATAGAGAAGAAAATCACTTTGTAAGGCATAAATTTGTGACATAGACTCCAAGGAAGAAACATGGGATTTGGGGTCATGCAATTCTTTCTTTTGGTAGCTCCATGTGGACAAAGAAGGTGGAAGCCTTTTCCAGTGCACACTCTGTGTTTTTCTATATGTTTGTATGTTGGTGCCACAGCCCTCAAGTTTATGTCCCTCCAATACTAAGAAATTCAAACAATACTCAAAAGTTGCATGCTGAATATTTTATTGGTATAATGTAGATAATCAATAGTGGTTAATTGGCATATGTTTCCAAAAGACATAATATTCTCAGGCATTTTCTGAAACAGAAAGAGAAGAAGGAAAGTTATTGAAAAAATTGGGACATGCTGTGGTTTCCTAGACAGATGCTGGTTCTACTGCTGTGAAAGAGGTGGGAACAAGGAGGCCCTTCTTCTGATTTCCTCCTCTATTTTCATTTTCTTAGAATTAATCTTGCAAGGCAGAGAACAGACAAGCTAATTTATTTCATTCAAGATAAAAATACATTATTAATATCAGCTTGTACATCCTCTAGTTTAGATTTTAAAATGTTACAGGAAATATTTCTACAGGTGTCCCTTCAATTGCAAACTAACTGAGTGAAAACCTGAACAAAGTCTAGATGTCTATTAACAGCACAAGGGTTAAGGAGACCATGGCAGAGCAGGAAATGTGGTAGTATTCAATGCTAACATATGAAATATCCTGAATACATGAAGAGCAAAATAAAAACAAGAACATCAAGAAAACATTTTATTGGGAGATCCATAAATCATGTAATGAAAAAAATATTTTTAAGACATGTTTTTTTAAATAAATAACTTAAAAATTACATGAAATATTATTTATGTAAACTGTTTTATATTATACAAATCCACATATACACACATATACACAAACTAATAATTGTAAGATGATTAATGAAGAATTAAAACTAATGTCATTCAAGAACAAGAATGGGACCTTAATATAAAACATGACGATAATATTCAGCCTTGTATCCTCCTAGGATGGTAGAATCAGAGGATCTTGGACAAACACAAGTTATAAGCACCCATCTCTAAGGTATCACTTAGAGTCAGTGACACTGGGTGTCCTAGGTTTGAGTAGGGAAGAGCCT
This sequence comes from Mus minutoides, assembly GCA_902729485.2. Classification (NCBI taxonomy): domain Eukaryota; kingdom Metazoa; phylum Chordata; class Mammalia; order Rodentia; family Muridae; genus Mus; species Mus minutoides. The sequence continues at coordinate 4,615 of CACVCL010034800.1, forward strand.
GGTCTTGATTGGGAGGTCAGTGTGGTTGAACATAGACAATAGAAGACCAAAAGGGGGTTACTGTTCTACCTCCATAAACCAACCCAACTCAATAGTAATATTGAAAACAAACAAACACAGGAGCTGTGGAGCTATGTTCCTCAAAAGCAGAAATGCCTTGGAGACCTTTTCCGAGGTTGTCCTATATGATAACATATATATCACACTATACTCTCTGAATGTAAAAAGTTGAAATCAGTCTGGGGACAATATTACTTCCTTTTACTTCTAGTTAACTAATTTTCACACCACTATTAAGGAAATTCAGAAAGAAAGAACATCAATACATTTTTTTGACTCACTTTTGCCATTGATATCTAGATTTCTTATGGAAATTCCTTGAATATCTTATCAATAAATTTGTGCCAATTATAAAAAACAGGGTCTTGAAAATTTATCATATTATGATCTTGTTCTCTTTGGAAATTATGAGATATTTTTAGGCCTGCAGAAGGAGGATATGCTTGCAGGCTCTCAGGAGAGGAGTCTTGCTGCTTTCCTACTTTCTGGGATGGTCCTTGTGGATTTTCAAAGAATGGGAACTGCTGCTGTTGAACACCTTTTGGTAGTTGTTCCTCTTGTGAATTATCCAGTTCATTATCTTCAGCAGTTAAGGACTCTGAGACTGAGTTCTTGTTATGTTCCTTGGAATCTGTATGAGTAGGGCCAAAAGCTATTAACACATTGATGCAAGAGTTTCTTCTTTTCTTTCCCTGACCTTGTCACATAATTCTTTCTCTCAGAACTTGCCAGCCAACTGCTAACTTCCATTTAAATAAGTTGTCATTTTTTCCTTTATTATTCCACATTCTAAAGATGCAGAATATTTTACATAAATATTTCTGTAATAATATCTTCCCTTACATACAAACAAGAAGTTTTGGAGACCTCCATGTATCACATAGGGTGAGTCCAAATGCAGAAGTGCAGCAATGCAAAATAAGAACGCCCCGATATCAGGAGGGATGTCAGCTGTGTTTCATGACACTATATTAACTCTCAATGTGTGCAAGGATTTCTAGTAAGGAATTATGAGCTCTAGGCAGAAATTTGATTTAGGTCTTCAATACATTATATCTATACACTGAAACCCTGAAAGGCTAAGTAACAAAATTGACCTCTACCAAATATCTGGAGAGAATTATTTAGTTTTTAAATCAAATAGTGTTACATAGTAATTAGAGAGAGAGATAGAAAAAAGAAAAGCCAAGTATTTCTCCTTTTGCTTGAAGCAGGGTATACCAATTCTGAAATAAATCATAGATCCTCCCACTATCAGAAGATTCAGGATTAAGGTATTTCTGCTTTCTGCCTCATCCCACAGCAGATATTTCTGGATAGAAAGCAGGCAAATTTCTTCTGCTTTTATGGAATCTTGGTATCACCATCATTCAGTTTTTAGAACCTAATCATGGTCCCTGACATAGAGGATAATAGTTTACAGCTTTAAAGAAAGTAATATTTATTCATTCCAATGACAAAAAAAGTTGATAAAATGCCACACTAAAACACAAAGAGTATGCAAAGATGATGAATTGGGCCTTATCTGCTGGGAGAAATAAGGGTTATCACTTATGACCTCCAAAAGTAAAGATAGAAAGCAAACTTCCTAAAGAAGAGGTGCTGGTCTAACAGGCAGTTGGTATGTAGAAAAATGGGAATAGATCCATATATTTCAACTTGCACAAAGCTCAAGTCCAAATGGATCAAGGTCTTCAAAATAAAACAGGATGCTCTGAACCCAATAGAAGAGAAAGTGAGAAAGAACCTTGAACCCATTTACATGGGGGTGGGGGAGATTTCCTAAGCAAAATTCAATGACTCAGGAGCAACTACAAAAAGGTGTTTAACAGCAACAGTTCCCATTCTTTGAAAATCTACAAGATTGGATTGCCATCTCTCAGTCAGTAAGTCTGACCCAGAACAGTTTCTGTCTAAAAGAACTTTAGGGAAAAAATGGAGAAGAGCCTGGGGAAAAGGAAGTCCAGTGACAGGCCCAAATTGGGATCCAGCTCAAAGGGAAGCTTCAATTCCTGACACTATTAATGTTATCTTGTGCTTACCAACAGGAGCCTAGCCTAGCATTTCTGCCCCAACGCATTCTCCAGAGGCCCAACAAGCATCTGAGTCAAATGCAGATACTTATACCCAACAAATGGACAGAAGTTGGGGACCATTGTGGTTGAATTAGGGACAAGCTGGAAAGCTGAAAAGGATGACCACACAGAAAAACCTGCAGTCTCAACCAATATGGACCTCCGAGATCTCTCAGACAGTGAGCCACCAACCACACAGCATACACAAGCTGGTATTAGGGCCCTGACACATATACAGCCCAGGACTGCCTGGTCTGGCCTCAGTGAGTGAAGAGGCACCAAACCCTTGAAAGACTTGAGGCCCCAGGGAGTTGGGAGGTCTAATCAGGGGGAGATATCCTCTTGGAAACAGTGGAGGGGGTATAGGATGAGGAATAGTCAGAAGGAGGACTGGGAGGGAGATAATGACTGGAGTTTAAAAAACAAGATTGAAGAGGATGGAGGAGGAAGGTGAGGAGGAGGAGGAGAAAGAGACCACAGAAATATTTCTTAACTGTATATTTTTGTTGTTGTTGTCTCTCTCTCTCTCTCTCTCTCTCTCTCTCTCTCCCAATTTCATTTTAGTCTTTTGCTTTCTTGACTGTCTTTGAGTTGCTGGTCTATTCCAGGTATTAATATTCTATCACATGTATATCTAGCAAAAATAATCTCACACCCTGTGATCTTTATTTTTATTTTATTGATTATTTTATTTGCTATACAAAAGACTTTTAGTTTCAGGAGGTGCCATTTGTAACTCATTAGCATTAATTGCTCTGTAAATGGAATCCTAATCAGAAAGCCATTTTATACAGATGAATCTTGTAAGATAATACTCATATTTTCTTCTACTAGTTTCAGAACTTCAGGGTTCACATTGAAATTCTTGATTCATTTGAAGTTGATTTTTATTTCAGGGTGTTAAATAGTTTTTTATGCTACATGTAGAAATTTAATTATTTTGCATTATTTGTTGAAGATGCTGCTTTTCCTCTACTGTCTATTTTTTACACCTTTATCAAATGTCAAATATTTATAGCTGAGTGCAATCATGTGTGAGTACTCTCTTTCATTGCCTTGATTCACAAATCTGGTTTTCCCTATACAATACAGTCTTCTACAAGGATAAACCCCCAAAATACCTAATTTGAAGTGATCATCCCTATACATATAAAAAGAACAGTAAATGGCCTCAGCAAGTCATATTTATATAAATGTATGCATATATGTCCATAACAATAATAGAGAAGATGTCATGAATCTGAAAGGAAATTGGGGAAGAGAAAAAGAGTAAGAGGTGTGAGAAAAAGGAGTAGAAACTATACAATTACAGGGTGTACAAATTAAATTTACTGAAATATTTAAAACATTAATCTTGTCCAGGCAAGGAGCCTGGGTGTTGTAATTAAATTGTCGAAGTTTGCTCTATTGCTATGTATTGTAATAGTACATTTTGTACCAGGTCTAGACCTAAGACTGATTTTTGTTTTTTTACATTTACAAGCTTTTGTTGTGCAAACCTTGTTCCTTAATTTTAAATTATTGGTTATGTGGTCCCCCTCCCCCATGCCTGCTCCAGGCTGGGAGTTCAGGCCTGATGCCATTGAGGCAGCGCCTCCTGGCCCTCCAGCTAGCCTGGATCCTTTTGTTTTGCAACTACTGCTGCCCACCTCCAAATCTCTGCTGCCAGCTTGCCCAGAGCTGCCCAGACATTCCAGGAAGAAGACAGTGGCTACTCTTGGTCTCCAAGATGGGGCCAGGGGCCCCAGGAACAGGATGGAGGATAGATGAAAAACCCTGCTATAACCTAAGACTCTAAACATTAAACCTAGGGGCCTTGAATAGAATCATGTCTTGGCCTCTATTATTTCTCTTGACTGTTCACTCCTATACAGCTCCGGGCACCTCCTCAGGAACCCAGATAGCTTAAGCCACAGGCAGTCTTACAGAACCCCACAGGTTAAATAGAATTGTCAACAGACAATTACCAGAGAAAGTAGAAGTAAGTGGGTTTTGAGTTATCTGGTTGCATGCGGAAAGAGAGGCTAGAGTAGAAACAAGAAATAGAAGGAAAACAAATCAAAGGAGAAGAAAGCTGCCATAATGGTAGATGGACCATGAGCAAATGGTCAGGAGAAACAGCAAGTGTTTGGGGTGTACTGATGGAGAGGTAGCCAGGTTAGCACTTAGAAAAGTAGATTAGGGTTTATCCACGCCAGGGAATCATCAAAGCCAAATAAAATAATAATAGTCTGAGTCTCATTTATGCATAAGGGGTTAATTTTAAATTCGTGGTATTGCATAAACTTTCTTAATTATTTTAATGTTACTTTAGTTCACAATGTTTGATCACATTCACTGCTGTTTTTGTGTGTTGAGAAATGAAGGAGGTATATACAGGGGGTATATATTTCAGTACATATAGCCTTCAAAGAACACTGAGCATTTCTGATTGTTATTATAGCCAGATCTCTAACAATCATAATATATGTGCTCCTTTTGTGAGATGTTTAATTTATTGTTGTTGTTGATATGGGAAACTACTTTTTAAGACTCAAATGAGCTTGGATACTACTTTGACTCCCAACAAGAGATTGACCATTAGTGTGCTCAGGCCCTCAAAAAGTTTTGAATCTCACAAGATCTGATTCTGAGCAGAAATGCCTGTTGATAGAAATAGCATGATACAAAACACTCTCTTTCTTTTTAATTTTTAAAATTAAAGGTTGTTACAGAAAAGGTAGGTAATATATCTACAAATAAATTTTCACTGTGTGGCAATGTGTGTATGTATATTCAAGAATTACCAGGGATTTCATATTGTAAGAGTTCTTGTGAGGTTCAATTCTTCTCCAACCTCTTCCATCAGACTGAGTTATACTGTTCTCTCTTCTCCAACCTCTTCCATCAGACTGAGTTATACTGTTCTTCTTTCCAGAAGTAGTTTTACTCATTGTCAGTATACATGATTGGCCATAATTAAACGTGTGCATAGGCTGGCCTATACATTATTTAAACAGATAATTATTTGTCTCTCATTCCTAGCAAGTTTTATATCCCCCTTTTATACTGTGCTGTTCTCTGACTGATTTTTCAATACAGAGGATTTTCTATTAAATACTAATTATTATTATTCCCCAATTATCTTGAAAAATGCATTGATATTCCTTATTCTGAATTAATTAATTAATTTTATTTTCTATATATCCCTCAGTGGCGTTGGGACAGTTTCTACATTAGTGTTCAAAAGTAGTTTGTAATTATTTTTCCTACCATAAGTTTTTTCTTAATTTTGAACACACACACACACACACACACACACACACACACACACACACAAATGGTTGTGCATTGAGGCCTTTTGGAGTTGATAATCTGGTGGATCTTTTATCACCTATTATTTGATTTTTTAAAAAACTTATCTTTTCCCTATTCCTGCTTTTTTGTATAATATAATTCCAATTAGTCAATAACAATAACTTCCTCTATCATTCAATAAAGAATTGTATGAAACGTAGGATATGAGAAATTTTGAGTAGGCATTTTATTACCTAGTTTCCATTTTTCCCTGGATTTTCAGAGGGTACTTTGGCTATGTGCTGCCTGTTTGATTTTCTTGCTTGGATGGTGTGTTTTAGGAGAGTACTAGATGGTGTTGGAAGCTGGAACAAAGAAGAGGCTGGTGTAGGGTAACATTCTCTGAGATCTACAGGTGATTTGGACAGAAAAAAATAAAAGCAGATGTAGCTTGTATTCTCTATCAGTAGACAATTCTGAGGATTTGGTCTAGAACAGAGAGTGTAAAGAAGGTCTATAGGCAATTTCCTATCCTTGGGGAAGATTAAGACTGTGGGAGTTCAGTGTGTCCACCTGAATTGGAGGCTGGGACATGAGAAGGGAAAAAAAAAAGGAGCATAAGCAAGATGCCCTTTTGTATCAAAAGAAGGTGTGGAAATGGGAGAAATGTAGCAAAAGGAGATGTTTTCCTGTAATGCAATGGACTACCCTAAATATTGAACTTGGTAGAACAAAGAAAGTGGAAAAAGCTTAACTGGTCTTCTGGCTTAATAGTGTTTTTTAGGTAATTATTTGCTATGCTGCTGTCATCACTTATACATATTCAATTTAGAAATTTAAAAGTAATGACTGTTAGAATTTTAAATTTAGTCCTTTTACACACCTAACAGAAAATGAGTTTGTTACATCATATGAAGCATTTTTATTTTAACTTTAGTTAAAATATATTGGTGTTTGATTATTGACCATATGAGATACAATTATATTGCATGTGATATAGAAAAAAATAAAGCATTAAATTTATAACATTTTGGTCTTTCTTAGAATATATATATATATATATATATATATATATATATATATATATATATATAATTTAGAGTCATAAATGCCTACATAATAAAATAAAATGGGACCTCTCTGGTTACAAAATAAAAGTCCTGTTTCTGGGTGTGGAATAGCTCTCATAAAATGGATGGGTCAGCAGTACCTGGAGACCTTCAAAAGATACAAGATATTGCCATTTATCTTGGTTTCTCACCAAGTATATGAAAAGTACAAATTAGAGTTTGTGGAATATTTATAAAAGAATTGTAAAAACCCCACAAATTAAAGGGGTTGTAAGGTGAAGGCAAATCAGGAAGTAGAAAAGAGTTAAGGGTAAATAGAATTGTGATTGTATGCAAATCCCAAGTAATTAATAAGATATTGTTTAAATAGAATAGTGGTGATTCAGCTTAAGGCTTTTGAAAAACAAAAGCAAACCAAATATAAGGGAAGCAACCTTGAAGAATTTTTGGTCATAAGAGAAATTAATGAGTGAAAAAAGAAATACAAAGCTTAATGGAAACCAAGAGTTACTTCCTAGAAAAGATAATATGATTGACAACTTTTTAGCCAAATTATGTAACAAAAACAACTACAACAAAGACAGCCATCTACCCCTAGATTATTAAAGGAAAAGTAGCTGCAAGAAAAACAAATGTGATGAAAACAGAATTCTAAAGATATACATAATTTTTCCACTAAACAATGAGAGAGTGGTCATGGAGGGTATTGGACAAAATGGAAGGGGAGGGAAGGAAAATGAAGTAAAGGGAAAAAGGGATATAATATAGGATATACAATACGGTAGAGTAAGAATAATTAGGAAGGACATTTAGAGAGGAATGTTGGACTGGTTTGTGATAAATGAGGAGTTTATATATATTAAAGAGAGAGAAATCTTCTGCCTATCATGAGTGTACCTGAAGTAACAGACCCTATTTATAAGTTTAGGGGTAAGAAAAAGTTTATCTTTTATATTTCATTTTATTTACTTTGCGACAGGGTTTTACTAAATAGGCTTTGTTGGTCTACAGTTCAATATGTAGAACAGCTGGCCTAGATCTCAGAGGTTCAGCTACATCAAACTTTGTTTTTGGTTATTTTATTTTCAAGACAGGGTTTGTTTGTATAGCCCTGGCTGTCATGGAACTCACTTTGTAGACCAGGCTGGCCTGGAACTTAGAAATTCACCTGCTTATGCCTTCTGGGTCCTGGGATTAAAGGCCTGTGCCACCACGCACAGCTTTACATCAAACTCTAAAAAACCTCAGATTTAACATTTGTGCTACCACCCTCCTAAATGTCTGTCATTTATCTCAGCTTTGGGGAATTTTAAATTTGGATTCCTTTTTAAAGATATTAAAATTATCATCATATATAATAACAAATCTTTAGAAATTTTATCAGGGTTAATAGAGAAGAAACAGAAAGTTTATCAGTGGAGATGTGGTTCTGGTCTTCAACTGGATATAGAAGTGAACATTAACTCACTCAAGCCACCAAAGTTTGTCTTTGATGATAATACTGAGAAGAAGAAAACAACAAAAGGCTCATGACTTCTTCACCAAGTGATAGCCACAAAGATGTAAAATTGTGGAGGAAATTGTTGCACAAACCTTTAATACCACCACTTAGGAGTCAGAGGCAAGCAGATTACTACATGTTCCAAACAAGCATACTAACATACCAATTTCCTTTGTTAGGGATACACAGATAGACCCTGTCTATAAAAAATAAACAAATAAGTAAATAAATAAGTAAATAAATAAATAAATAAATAGTTGTAAAGGGGAGTAGACAAGAAAGCCACTGGTTAACTCATGAAGCCTGAAAACATATTCTTCAAAAACCAATCAAAATCATTACACAAAACGAAGGAACAACAGTATTTTTGACTATGTATGTCTGATTTGGGAGTCATACCTAACTAAACATTCCCATATAACTCTCCATAATTTCATCAAAATTTCACAGCAATAATTCATTTATCATGGATAAACAAAGTTTAAGCAAGCCAATGTATAGTGTCAACATATTTTTCTATGTTTAGCTGGTGACTATTTGTGTTTACCAAGAAACAAATCATCAATTATCCTACATCTTATTTTGAAGTGTTTTTCACCTAAACTGGATAATCATTCCATATTTTTATATGAAGAATTATTTATGTTTATTCCTAACCGTACCTTTTCATGCTGTATATCAGAACCTGTGGCCACATCCCCAGATAACAAGATCCAAGAACTCAGACCGAACCGAGAACTAAATATTTTCTTTGATCTTTAACTTTTTCCTAGCCTATTTTGTCTTCCAAGTAGAATTACATCCTTGTAATCCATGAAAACTCACTATGTTTCTTTTCTAACCTATGCAGCCATCAGTAGTCTACAATTGGTGTTGGGAGGTAGGAGCAAGGCACATTATGCTCTTAATTCTAACTTTCTTATATATTTCTGACATAAAAACTTAAGTTATCTTACACATTTTATCAAATACCATAACTTTGTAAACCTTCTTTAACCTTTTAAAATCAAATCAGGAATTCTGTAAAATCATTACTTCATGTAAATAATATTATTTCATGAAAGTTCATCTTTATATTGGTCAAAAGGAAAATTTCCCAATAGAGTGTGCTGTCTTCCAAGAGGCAATCACATCAGATTATAGTCAGTACATTTCTCCCCATGCTAATTCACACCATGCTAGATTTAAAAGGAATGGAACAATAACAAACTTGAGAAAGAAAAGCAGTAACATGAAACAATCCAGAGATGAAGCTCCTGCATCTGTGCCTCTCCATGGTACATCCATTGTAGCTATACTAAATGGTGGACCAACTCTAGGAAGATTACTTGCCCACTCATCTCCAATACTCATCTCAAAACAAACACATCCAATCTACAATTTTCTTCCCATCAAATGCAAAGTACACTTACTTATGAAAGAATTTGGGAAAGCCACCACCAGAACACAGAAAGTAGAAATCACCAGGCCTTTGTAGAACATCATGCTTCAGTAGAGCTAAGGCAATGAGTCAGCAGAAGGATGAAAGTAAACCAAAAATATGTTCTTCTGGGCTTTTATATGTTCCTCTACTCTTGACCTGAAGGTGGCTTTCCATGGTTGGCTGAAGAAAAACTGTTAGGGAGGGAATTGGAGAGGACCAAGATGAAATTTTAAGGACTGCCCAATGAAGTTTAAAAAAAAAAAGGAGCCAGTAAGATTAGAGAAGCCAGGCTATGCTAAGGGGAAGTGTATGATAAGGTTGTTTGCAAAATAAGTTGCACTACCCTTTGACATTAGCTCTGTTATGCTCTGAGGACCAGGTGGGAATTCCTGCTCCTCCAGATGCCCTCGCACAAACATGATTCTTCTTGGTCTTCTATGCTACAGCTAGATGCCATTTTTTGACCCTCAAAATGACTTTTTGTCAGAAAATTGACTGCCTTTAAAGAAAAACCAATTGTACACATTAGATTGTGCACTTTGTCAGATACATGGAGGAGAGTACTTGATTGCTGCTCATTGCGGTATCAGAAATAACTAACACCATTTTATGTGAAGTGCTATGCCATGTAATTTTCAACAGGAGCCAGTAGTCATTTCATCCATCTTTTCCCAAGAGGATCCCAAAGGCTGGTATTTAAATTAATTCCAGATTATTCGAGGATGTTGTAGGCTCTTTACAGTGCAGTAAAATCATGGGTTTTTTTGGCTGCTGGAACTTCCTCCTGATTCATGATCCAGGAACACAGTACATTGAAAAAAAGTCCTTGCTTAAATCTGTGATCTAACACTCTTAATTTATGTGAAGTAGACAAGAGAAAACCATGCTAGAAGCAGCTTGTGTGGTGCAACTGCCTGTGGAAAGCCACAGCCAAATTGCCTCTGCCTAGAAGAGAAGTCTACAGAAAGACCTACCACCAAGGAGACCAGCTGGTGTCTCTCTCTCTCTCCTTCTCTCTCTCTCTCTCTCTCTCTCTCTCTCTCTCTCTCTCTCTCTCTCTCTCTCTCTCTCTCTCTCCCTCTGTGTGTGTGTGTTTGTGTGTGTGTGTCTTTATTTCTGTGTGTGTGTTTATTTCTCTCTGCTTACAAGTTCACAAATGGTTTCTGACTTAACAGAAAACACAAGCTCACCAATATCATATGCAAAGGAATCTTTGTAGCATTACTAATAATTGCTAACATGTGAGTACTTCAACATTACTGAGGCACAAGGAAAGACCTTAAAAGCATCCTTCATGCATACAACAAGAATACATAAATAGAATATGAAAAAATACCTTAAAGAAATGTATGAAAACACAAAAATTGAAAGAAGTAAAACAATTAAAGACCTAAAAGTGAAAACAGAATCAATAAAGAAAAACAAAACTGAAGAAAATCTGAAGATTAAAACTTTAGGAACTCTAAAACAAGGTGACACTCACCAACCAAATATAACAGATAGATGCAAAAATCTCAGGTTCTGAAGACATGATAGAGAAAATTGTTTGATTCCTCAGTGAAAAACATATTAAATTTAAAATATTCAATGTAAATTTCTTATGAGAGTAAATGTGGGACAAGATGAAAAAAACAAATCAATGCATAATAGGAATATGGGAAGGAGAACAAATGCAGAACAAAACACAGAAAACATTTTTAACAAAATCATAGAAGAAAACTTGCCAACCCAAAAGAATGAGATTCCTATCAAGGTACAAAATGTACACAGAACACCAAATAGAATGAGCCATCCCCTTGTCACATAATTAACATACTAAATGTATGGAAAGAAGAAAGGTTATTAAGCTGAAATGAGAAATAAACAGGTAACATATACAGTCAGACTTATCAGAATTGCACCTGAATTCCAAATACAGACTTCAAAAGCCTTTGCCTTTCATTCTATTAAAGGATTATATTACCTTGTTTGATTTTTTTAATATGTTGTATCAACTTCACATCACTAAGATGAATGTCCCTTTATCATAGGAATCTATTCCATAGGTTGCTGGATTGAGATTATTATGATCTTTGATTTTTTTTTTTTGATACTCATATCCTCTGGGCTAAACTCACTGTATAACATGAACTAGATTCAAATTGACAATATTGACTTGGCCTCCCCGATGCTGGCATGACATGTTAAGGCATCATGCCAAGGGACTTGATGCCTTTCAGCTAAAGAAATGTACAAATATTATAAAGGATAATTGTCAGGGAAGATACATGAACAAATGAGTCATGTCCAGAGTTTACTTTGATTCTAAATGTTTCTTGTTTTAACGCAAAAAATTGCTTAATATATAAGTTTTTTGAGAAATTTTGTCTTCCTTTTCTTTTTTTGGAAAATGTGTAAGGAAATGTCATTCATTGAATACTGTGTCAATTTGGCCAATTTAGTAATATGATTTTGGGTTTTTTCTATGTGATGATGGTGTGTTGTTGTAGATGTTTTTTTTAAAAATTGATTTCCACACACACTCTCTTTCTCTCTCTCACTGTGTGTGTGTCTGTGTGTGTGTGTGTGTGTGTGTGTGTGTGTGTATGTGCGTGCAACACCAACATAAAGCAAAGTTTGTGGTAGTGAATCCTTCTAGAACTAGTTGCAGATGGTTGTTAAGCACATATTGCTGCTTGAAATTTTACCAAAGTCCTCATGAAGAGCAAGTGCAAGGGATCTTAACTGGTCAGCCATCTTGCAGCTGTTGAACAAGTATTTTAAACACAGAGCAATTGTTAAGCCAATATTTTTCGCCTACTACAAGAATAGTTGTTTATATTAAGAAATAGTGTAGATGATGGATATTAGTCCCCAGACTCCAGAAAAACGAATAACCTCATATAAAATGGGGTACAGAGATAAACAAGAATTCTCAACTGAGGATTTGCGATTGGCTGAGAAACATATGAAAAAAATGTTCAACATCCTTTTTTTTTTAAATTTTTTTCTCTTTATTAGATATTTTCTTCATTTACATTTCACATGTTATCCAGAAATTTTCCCTTAGCCTCCCGCCCTGCTACCCTACCCACACCCACCCAGGTAATGGCCCTGGCATTCCCCTGTTCTGGGGCATATAGAGTCTGTATGACCAAGGGGCCTCTCCTCCCAATGATGGCCAACTAGGCCATCTTCTTCCATATATGCAGCTAGAGACATGAGCGCAGGGGGAACTAGTTAGTTCATGTTATTCTTCCACCTAGAGGGTTGAAGACCCCTTCAGCTCCTTGGGTGCT
>CACVCL010034803.1:0-17052 GCA_902729485.2 Mus minutoides
TAGCTGTGGAAGTATGGGTAGAAATCCCACCATGGTTGGATAGACAGACAGGGGTGTACTCATCAAGGTTTCCAGCTATTAAACCATGTCTGACAACTAGACCCGCTCACCTCAAAGATTCTACATAACCTCCCAAAGGAGCACCACCTATAGGGGACCAAAATATGTTCAAACACATGAACCTATGAGGGACATTCCTCATTCACAACACATGGCTTTGGGTAGCAATTCCTCCGAGAGGGAAGTCTTCCTAGAAGGCTCAGGAAGTGAATGAATCTTAGAAGTTTCAGAAAGCAGAAACTTAGCACTATGCACAAGGTACCTCCCTAAGTTATACAAGCAGCAACGATTACTAGGGAAGGGAGACTCTTGGCAAGAAATGAGTGTAAGTTGAGTATCAAGATCCAAGGATGCAGCTTTGATGTAACATTGGCTGTGCTGGGTGGTCTCTTCCATGATGCAACTACCTTTGGGTCACTCATGTACATTATTACTTTCACCCATACCCCAGCAGGCAAACTCAATAACTCATTGTTTCACTAAGTTGGACTTTGGTGGATTATTATATTGTTTTGTTCTTGGTGCCTGGAACAGAAAAAAAAAAAAAACAACAACAACAACAAAAACCACCAAAACCAACAAACAAAAACAACCCTTTGATTGAAACTATAAAGTATATGGCAACTGAGAAATGACACCCAAGCTGACATCTGACTTACACACACACACACACACACACACACACACACACACACACACACAAATTTTGAGAGGTTTGTTTCTTCTTAACAAAGAAGATAGGCCTTTTCTGCCTAGTCTGCTTGTAATGCTAGTCCAGGGAACATGATATTTGGCTCAACCATACTGGAACAGATAGAACCAACTAGAAAGAGTCACCCACTTGAGTTGACATATGAGCAGGGTTGGGGGGAAGGAAGGGTCTGGATCCTCTAGAGTCCCCCAGAAGTGACTAGAATGACTAGCCTCCAATGACTAACACAGCGGTAGGTGTTCTGTTATTTGCTAACCAATCAAAAGAGTAGGCACACGGAATGTGAGATCTCATTAGCTAAGGCAATACCATTGAAAACTCAGAAGTATGACTCCGGATTCAAGTCCTGGGACTTCTCATTTAGAGTCCTGGCAGAGGGGAGATCTGTGATATTTCAGACTTTGCTTTACATGGGTAATTCTTCCTGGGTGGTATTGGGTGATAGAAAACACAGGTTCAGCAGGATGTGGTGGCACACACCTGTAATCCTGGCACTTTGGAGGCTGAGGCAAGAGGGTTAAGAGTTCTAGGCCAGGCTGGGCTACATAAAGAAACTCTGTCTGAAGGGGTTTTAGGCAGCCATTGCAAACATGGCTCTGGCAGGCCTTACCCTTCTCCCATTCCATCTTTCTTGCTTTAAAAAAAAAAAAAAGTTAGATTACGTTCTTAAAGCTAGGAACCAAGGTCTGTTTCCTTATTTGGCCACTTCTTCCCACTAACACTGAATACCAAGGTTCAGCTATGAAAGTACTAGGGTTCCACAACTAAAAACCTCCTTTTGGCTACCCTAATAAACTCATCTAATAAAAATTAAACACCTCATCTTAACACAAAGCTTTTCCTTTTACATTTATAAACTGTCATTTGCCCCATGGGCCACATCCGTTTTCTCTCTGTGCAGAGGAGGTCATTCGTCCCTCTTGGACAAATATCCCTGCCCCTCTCCCTGGCCTCTTTCCTCTTTTCCTTCATCCTCTATCTCTTGCTTGCCTTTTTCTCCCTGCCCTTTGACCATCTGGGACAAATAAATGTCCTTTGTGCTAAGAACTTGGTCTTGGAGAGTCTTGTGCCAACACAGGTCCTTTTGCCATTTCAAAGAAGGAGGAGGAGGAGAAGGAAGAGGAGGAGAGAAGGAGAAGGAGAAGGAGAAGGAGAAGGAGAAGGAGAAGGAGAAGGAGAAGGAGAAGGAGAAGGAGAAGGAGAAGGAGAAGGAGAAGGAAGAAAAAAGTCACAATTGCCTACATATTCTGGCAAGTATACCAAACTTTACAGCACACACAATTTATAGTGACAAGACCCCCAAGTTCATCCTCAGTCTCCTTTTACCCTTTATCACAAGTTCCTTGATATAATTATTATCATTATAATATTCTATTCTTAGAAGTTGGATGAATATTTGGAACACCTACCTGACTGGATTGAGAGATGCCTGAGGCCCTGATGAGTCATAACTTCTGGATATGTCTATGAGGGAGCTCTCAGAGATGACAGAAGTGTGGGTCAGTGACCTGAGGTGGGTGGAGCTTCACCAAGTGTATGTGGGTACCTACCATACAGCTGGCAGGGGTCCCAGATGGAGATCAAAAGATGAGTCCTCTCTCTCCCCTTTCCCTCCCTCTCCCTTCTCCTCAGTGTCTCCTCTGTCTCCTCCTCTCCTCTTCTTCTCCTTTCCTCCTCTTCTTTTTGCCTTCCCCCTCTGGTCTTCTGCCTTCCTTCTTCCCTCCTCTCCCTCTCCTTTCTCCCCTTCTCTCCTCATCTCTTCTCAGGCATGCCTTCTATAAAAGGCAACTCTGGGGAATGCAAATGGAAGCAGCCAGCTGCTCTGGGTGTGGGGATGAGTCTCCGAAACCCAGGTGAGACCACAGACCTTGGAAGGCAGATGGCTCCCATATCCAAACTGCCATTCCTGGCTGCCTTCTTTCTTTGTAAATATCCTTGAAAGCTTGAGGTCTGTGAGTCACCAGGACGAGAATAGATTCATTCCTGAAAGGCAGGTCTTGTGACTGGCATTCTCTTTGCTGACTTGCCACCTGGTCACTGGGCCTTCCAGACACTTGTCCTCATGCACAAACTTCCCTCAGACCTGAAACATTCACTTTTTCCTGGATTGGATGGAATCCAACCCATATTATTCCTGGAGCAGGCTCATACAACACTTCCCACCCACTCACTGCTGGGTCCTTCCCTTTACTCCCCAAAAGGTATATTGCTTGCCTGCCTGCTTGCCTGCCTCCCTCTCCCTCTCCCCCCTCCCTCCCCTCCCTCTCTCCCTACCTCTCCCTTTCCCCCTCCCTCTCCTCCCTCTCTCCTTACCCCTCCTCCTCCCTCCCCTCCCTCTCTCCCTATCTCCCCCTCTCCTTGCCCCTCCTTCCCCCTCTCCCTCCCCCTCCCTCTTTCTCCTTCCTGTTTGAACCCAGAGCTTTGCATATCCCAGGCAAACTTTCTACTTCAGAGTTGTGTTCCCAATTTTTATTTTGAGACTGTAACTAAGTTTCACAGGATGCCCTTGAAGTCAGGACCCTCCTGCCTCAGCCGCCTGAATGACTGGGGTCACTGGTATACACTATACCCTGTTTGATGTGGACTCTTTCTGATAACTAGAAATAATAAACCAAGCCTCCCAATGAACAAACCTTTGTAAACTCTCAGAAGTACACAAAAGAAGTCTAAGCATTGTTCTATTCTGAGCAATAGATTAAAGAAAAAACATTTATTATTTAACTATGTGTTGTGTTTCTGAGTGAGGGCATGTGCATGTGAGTGCAGTACCCAAGGAGGGCAGGAGAGGGCGTTAGATTGCCTGGAGGACAGCTGCAGTTACACGCAGTTGTGTGCCATCTAATGTGGGTGCTAGGAACCATATTTGGATCTTCTGCAAGAGTGACAAGGGTTCTTAACTGCTAAGCCATATTTCTAGTCCCTGGACTTTGGATTTTACTGTTCATTTTCTGGTTCTATTTTTATTAAAGGTTTCTTTTACAAGACACTTTAAAAGTATTTCCTTTGGAGGATTTGGGGAATGACTTAGCGAGAAAAACCCTTGGCATCCTAGCATTAAGGACCAGATCTCAGCTCAGATGCCCAGAACCCACATAAAGCTAGAGTTGGTGGTGTATAGATCTGTAATCCTAAAGTCCTGTAATCCCTGTGGTGAGACAGGAGAAAATCTCTAGAAGCTTATGGCCAGTTACTCTTGAGTACACAGTGGGGAACAACAGGGGACCCTGCCTCAAACAAGGAGGAACACAAAACACAAACAAAAACGAGGGCTGGGGAGATGACTCAGTCAGGGTAACTTTGCTTTATATTCACAAAGACCCGCCTTGAAAAGTCAAGAACCTACCTGTAATTGTAGGGCTGAGGAGGCTGAGACAGGTGGATCCCTGGGACTGTGCCCACCCTGTCTAGCCAGTTGGTAAACTCTAGGATCAGTGTGAGATCCTGTCTCAAAAACAAGGCAGAATAACACTCAAGGTTGTCCTCTGCCTTACACACACCCACACACCCACACACCCAACACAAGAATAGATAACTGCAGTGTGAATGCATTGTACACTGACAAGGGGAATATAAAAGAGTAGAGATGCTGAGAAAATTGAATTTTATTCCAAACAAACAAACAAATAAACAAACACTCTATGACCCAGCAAGTACAACCTTGGTTTATGCCCAGTAGAATCTGCAGCACAGACTTGAACATGTATCTACATACTCATGCTCACAGCAGAACTGTTTACAATAGCCCAGAAGTCAGGGTGATGGACTAAGGGATAAACAAGATGTGGCACATCCATACCATGCAACTTTATTCAGCCTGAAGAAAGGAAGGGAATCCAAACTCATATTAAAACATGGATGGACCTCAAGGACGTTATTCCAAGTGGGAGGAAGAAAGAAACCAGTCACATGAGGACAAATTCTGGATGTCATTTATTGGAAGTACCAAAAGGAGTCAAATTTGCTGAGACAGAAAGCAGAAGAGTGCTTGTCCTAGTCCAGTGGTTGTCCAAGGCAACCGAGAAGCCCTGAATCCTGTCCCCAGCACCTCATACACTAGCAAGAGGTCAAAGTCATCCTTGTCTACCAAGTAAGTTTCAGGGCAGCCTGGGCTATGTGATACTCCTTCTCAAATCATAAAAACAAAAGACCCTAAAGGGAGGGGAAAGGATAGGGTGTTGAGACTTGGCAGAGCTTCATTTTACAAGACAGAAAGTGTCTGGGGAAATCTCCATGGTAGTAAACATCTACAGCCCTCATAACCTGCACCGTCAGAAACAGTGAAGATGGTAAGGCCTGTTATATATTTTACCATAATTAATTTCTTAATGTAGATAAGTCTTGATATTCCCCTGCTTAGAGTTGTAGGTGTTGGGTTTTTTTTTTTCTTCAAATCCAGGGATTTTTTTTTTTTTAAGTGACAAAACAGCTGGGTCTGAAAGTGCAGATCTACAGTTGCAGCAACTCAGGAAGTTGAGGAAGGGGTATCTTGAGTCATACATACAGTGAGTTTAAGGGCAGCCTGGGCAACTTAGTGAGATTCTTTGTCTCACTGGTTTACTTTACCACAAGGATACTAAGGATACAGCTTAATTATAAAATGTCTGTTTAGAATCCCCCAGGGAGGCACTGGGGTATAGCTTAGTCATAGAGCACCTGCTTAGAATCCCTCAGTGAGGGGCTGGGGGTATGGTTCAGTGGCAGAACACCTGCCTAGAATCCCCCAGGAACGGGGTGGGGTATAACTTAGTGGTAGAGGACATTTCTAGCATTTGTAAGTTCCCAGAACTTCCCATTAACAAAGAGAGAGAGAGAGAGAGAGAGAGAGAGAGAGAGAGAGAGAGAGAGAGATTTCCAGGCTATTGGTTGACTTAATAAGCTGTTATGCCTCCTGTTGAAAGTCATCCTACTTTGTTTAAGTATGGACACCTCTTCACTACTTGAGATACCAGACAATCAGCTTGACAGACTATTTCTTTTCAGCCGTCTGCCAAGGAAACAATGAGAACAATATACAAGAAGCCCTTTCCCTTGCTCTTTGGCACCAATATCCACCAATTCCAAATGCCCAGGCTGGTAGGAGAGAGGTTCACAGACTTCCTATTTCCACACAGACACACCAGAGACATCTGCACAGAACACTGTCCCAGATTTTGAGAATACCTGCTAATGCAGGTTCTGGGGATGCTGCTTGGTTGTTAGACTGCTTGTCAAGCATCCAAGAAGCCCTGTATTCTGTCCCCAGCACCTCATACACTAGCAGGATCAGGAGTTCAAGGTCATCCTTGTCTCCACAGTAAGATCTAGGGCAGCCTGGGCTACACGAGACCTGTGTCAAAACATAAAACCCCAAATCCCCTAAAACAAATCCACTAATGATTTCACATTCCAGTAAACGTCCTAGTCAGACTCTGCCACCCTAACCAGGATAGAAAATTGGATTCTAGCCATGGATCATCCCTAGATATAAAATTACAGTACTTAAGCCTTCCGCTGGATCTGCTATACAATTGATGTAGAATAACCCTCAGGAAGAAAGGATGCATAAATTGGTTAGGAGAGGAAAATTCATATTAAAATTCACTCCTAATCCTACAAGCAAGACTGTGAAGGGGAAGAACCCCAAGGAACAAGAGAAATTACAAGCCTTAAAATCGGATTACATTTGATAGAAGACACACGACACGGTTAGGGATTCAGATATTTAATTTTATGAGCCATAACTACATCTATAACTGTGCCTGTAGGTATATCTTATCTAACGCCATCCCAAGCCTGTCTCTTTTGATTTTTCTCCCAGTGGTAAAAATGCTAGGTTGGTAAGTGAAATACTGGACTTACAGGTAAAACCAGCAACGGAGCCTCATGTAACAGCTGGTATCCCAACAGAAACATGGAGGTAAGAAACAGAAATGTAAGCGGTTCAAGCTGCAAAGAAGCCTTCGGTGTGGGGAGACAGGCCCTTAAAACAAAGGTGCATTTCCTTTTATTTTGCATGTATGTGTGAGTGCCTGCTTATACATCTGTGCAGCGTGTGCACGCCTGGTGCCTTTGGAGGCCAGAAGAGAGTACTGGATCTCCCTGGAACCAGTGATAAAGATGGTTGCTAGGTACCATGTAGGTGTTGGGATTCGGACCTAGGTCCCTGGAAAAGCAGCCAAGGAAGGCTCTTAAGTACTGAGCTATATCTCTCCAGCCCATAATTTCTTTCATCTTGCTAGTTGTAAAAAACCAATCTTCAATATCAGCTTGGCTAGACTTAGAATCACACCTCTGGACAAGGTCTGTGAGATTTCTAGAGAGGAATCACTGAGGTGCACTAAGAATGGGTAGCTCTATCCCATGGGCTGGGGGTCTGGATTGAATGAAAAAGGAGACAATGAGCTGAGTGCCAGCATCCATCTCTCTCTGCTTCCTGACTGTGGATGCCCTGTGACCATGTGAGCATCAGCCTCATGCTTTCTCTGCCATGATGGAGTATAGCCTCAAACTGTGAGCTGATATAAAGCCTCCTTACCTTACGTGGCTTTGGTCAGGTATTCTGTTACCACAGCGGGAGAGTCAGCAGGACAGCACCGCATAGACTCATTGATCTTCCTTGATTGAACCCACCCTTGCCCCATAGTTATGGCTTCCGACCAGGTCTTAACAAGTTTGGAGGTAACACTCCATTTTCAATGGCTTTTCCATCCCTTGAATGTTGCCGAGTGCTTACAGAAGACCTGCAAAGAATCCTTACAAGGCAATTCAGGAACAAAGGGTGGGAAACGTGCTCAAGCAGGTCATCACACACACACACACACACACACACACACACACACACACACACCCCAGCATGACTGGTCCCTACCCCATCACTCCATCTCTTCCCACTAAGCATCACCATGAACACACAGTCCAGTCGGCTCAGTCGGCTTTAGTCGGCTTTGAGGAAGTGATTGGATACTGACAGCTCCTATCTCACTTGTGGGTTTACATATTGATGGAGTCAGCCTAATGGGGGATTGGGAAGTGGGGGACACTTACAGGGCAGAGCCTAGATGGGGGAAAATGGGTCACTGAGACTGTGTCCCTGTAGATGGCATTTTGTTCCTACTGGGTGTTATCTGTCTGTGTCTATATCGCTCTCATTCTCTTGTTGACTCTATGTCTCTCATTATCTCTGTTGTTTATTCTCATCATAGCCGTCTATCTCTATCTCTTTGTCTCTTCCTTGTTCCACATTCTCTATGTGTCTCTGTCTCTCTCTCCCTCCTCTCCCCCTCTTCCTGCTCTTCCTTCTTGCTACAGACATACAAACAATGTAAGTGACCAGACACTGAAATCTCTAGCTGGAACAAACCATTCTTTCTTTATATTGTTTGCCTCAAGTATTTTGTCATAGCCACAGATTCACTTAGAGACCATGTTCTCAAAAAAAAAAAAAAAAAGATAGAGCTACAGAAAGACACTCCATGACAGATGGCCTCTATGTGCACATGTGCACACCCCACACATAAACATATGCATGTGCATGTACACAAACATGTGCACACACGAACAAGCCCTTAAAATTGTATAAAAAGAACCAATAAATCATTGAATGAATTATTCTTCTCAATTGGAATGCTTTCAAATATTAGTAACATGGCTAATTAAAGAACTGAAGTATGTGTTTTCATTCCAAGCAGTGTGGTGTGTGCTAAGGGGATGAGCTGGGAAATCAGAGGGAAAGCCCTGTGTACCTTCTTGAGAGACAGCTTAACCGGCTCAAAGGCACATGTGTACACCTTGAATCCCAGGTAGAGAAATAAATGCTGACCATTGTTCCCAGTGCTGGGATAAGTTTAGCACAGTTGTTTATAGAGTGCTTGCCTCTGTGCTTCCCTGGAGGAGTTAAGTTTTTATTGGGATACGGCAGAAAGCCATGATCATTTTGTTGTCAGAGTTCTGGAAAGAGAAATTTCAAGGGCTAATGTGAAATCTTTGGGGTCAAGTCCTGCAAGGAATGTGGGTCTTTATCAAATATAATAGCTGCTTTAGCTGGGACTCCATTCACTGTGAGTCACCGAAAAACAAAGGCAGTATTTCCCAAAAAACATACAACCATAGAATTGCTTACCAAAAATTAAAATAAAAGAAGTTAAGTATGTATAAATCACTACATTAAACATTAAAAGCACAGTCTGACATCTTTTTTGGCATAAGTCAGAAGTATAGTACATTTGAATAAGTTCTGGTTTTTAATTTTTACTTACATATTTTTAAAGATTTATTTATTTTCTATTTCATGCATATGAGTACATTGTAGCTGTCTTCAGACATGCCAGAAGAGGAAATCATATCCCATTATAGATGGTTGTAAACCACCATGTGGTTGCTGGGAATTAAGCTCAGGATCTCTGAAAGAACAGACAGTGCTCTTAATTGCCAAGTTATCTCTACAGCCTTTATTTATATTTTTAATTTAGTGCATGTTTACATCTCTGTGTGGGTCCATGTATGTGAGTGCAGATGCCTGCAGAGGCCAGAAGAGGGCGCTGGATCACTTGGAGTTGAGTTGCAGGTGGTTGTAAGCTGCCTGCCTAGCACCGGCAATCAAAGTTGGGCTCTTTTCAAGAGTAAAACTCACTCTTAGCCCCTGAGACATCTCTCCAGTCCCTGGGCTGAGCTTTTTAATGTTGAGTTTGGGGGAGGAGGGGTGGTGCACAGTGCACATGTCAAAATCAACAGATAACCTCGTGTTCCTCCCCTCGTCCTCCTCCCTTACTAGAGACAGTGTTTCTTGTTTGCTGTTGTGTACACCAGGCTATCTGAACCACGAGCTTCCAGCAGTTCCCCTGCCTCTGCCTTCTATCTTACTGCAGGAAAGATAGGATTGCAGACACATACCGTAGTGCACGGCCTTTACCTGGTTCTTGGAATTCAACTCCGTTCCTCATGCCTGCGTGGCAAGCATTTTACCCACTGAGCCACCTCCTAGGACATACACACCCCTTTGACACGGGGTCTCACCAGGTAGCCCAAGTCATCACCCAGTTCACAATCCTCCTGCCTCAGGTGCATTACCAACATGCACTGCCACATCTAGGACTTGGCACTTTGCATTCGTGCCTGAATGTGCCACCTTCCCCCAAAGAGTCCCGCTGTCTAATCACGTAGTTCTCATTCACACACCAGACTCTATTATCCCAGACCAAGGGATCCCTCGTTCAAAATGGATTGGCTAATTTCTCTTGCAAATAATTTCTGAATAAAATGAAGAGAAAGCAATTACGTGGCACGAATAAGACCAGAATGCCTAAGCCACTGAAGCAATTCTATTTCTAATTTTTTTTTTTTTAGTATATTCATCACGCACATGACAATCATTGTTCCTGTAGCAGATGAATGCCTTGATCAGAGTCTGGATTTCATCAGTTTTTTAAAAAGATGTATTCTATTTTAAGTTATATGTTTGCGCATCTTTCCATGTGTATGTGTGCGAGAGTATAAATACCCACAGAGGCCAGAGGGTGGATGTTAGGTGTTTGGTGCTGTGGAACTGGAGTTACAGACAAGTGGGGAAACACCCATAGCTGGGAACTGAACTCAGGTCTTCTGCAAGAGCATTGCTTGCTCCTAATTGCTGGGCTATCTCTCCAGCCCCCATCTCTTACTTGAACATCAGAGTTCTGCTGCTCTCCTGAAAGCGATATTGTAAAAGGGTCAACAGGCAAGCTTCTTCCACTTCCCACCAAACTGGCACTGCACTGACATTCTAGGATGCCATATTATCCCAGCTCAGAAGTAAAACTCAGATAAACGTTGTTATCAAGGACAACTAAAAGAAGGTTTTGAAAAATATTTTTAGATTATGCCTATGTGTGTGTCTGTGTGGGAGTATGCAGTATGTGGATATGGGAGCAGTACCTGCAGAGACCAGAAGAGGGCACTGTGTCTAGGACTAGAGTCACAAGGGTTTTAGAGCCACCCAGTGTCCATGCTGGAAAATGGACCCAGGTTTCCTGCAAGAGTGGCAAGTTTATATCTTTCAGGCTCTGAACCGTATGTACAACATTCGGATGTGACCATTTAAAACTATAGAACTCAGGACTGAGGAGGCAACTTGACTTGGTAAACTGCTTGTTGTGTAAGTTTGAGGGTCTGAACTGAGCCCCATGACCCATACACATCAAGAAAGAAAATCTGGGCATAGTGTGTGGGCTTGTGATCCCAGACCTGCATAGATAGAGAGAGGAGGATGGCCGTGGACCACTGACCAGCCAGTGAAGCTGAACTCGAAAGTTCCAGGCAAGTGAGAGGTCTTATCTCAAAAAAAGATGTCAACAGCAACTGAAAGATACACATGGTTTTCCTCTTCACATGTCTGGGTATGTGCATGTGTACATGTGCATGCAAACACCCACACCAACACACCCACAAATAAAATAAAATTAAGGAACTCTATTTTATTTTTAAAACATTAAATTCATTTTATATATTGATCCTCTCTCTCTCTCTCTCTCTCTCTCTCTCTTTCTCTGTGTGTGTGTGTGTGTGTATGTGTGTGTGCGCACACGCACACGCACACACGAGCGTGCGCATGCATGCACATGAAGCCAGAGGACAACATGCAGGAATCAGCTCTCTCCTTACATATGAGTCCCAGGCATTACACTCCAGTCACCAGGCTCAGAAACAAGAGCCTCTACCCACCGAGCCATCTTGCCAGCGATAGAACTCTCATTCCAGAATACGAACCTTGGTGTTTAGTTGACAAGCTTCATGGTTTATGCTCCTGTCCATGTATCTACTTGAACTATATTTTTAAAGTCCTTGCCAAGGTCGGGTTTCTCTGCCTCCTCACCTGTGTTGAAAGCAGGAAAGCCATCCAGAAGAGGTGAATGAAAACCACAGTGACAAACATCTGTGCCGATGTGTATTCTTCAGCTTGCCCCAATCGTTCATCAATACATCTTTACTCTCCTTCATTGTTCTCAGAACACTTCGCATGAATTCTACCCTCTCCACAGACTTCTCAAGCACACGTCACTGTGCCGTCGATTGCGGCTTGTTCGGCATCATATCTAGGTTGTAGCCACCTCACCCAAATGAAACTCTAGGCACATTTGCTATGGCTTGGGTTAAGCCATCCCCAAAAGTATATATGCTAAGGACTGGGTTTCCTATCTGGCTGTAAGCACAGCTGCTAACTGAACTAAGGTGTCACTCGGCACAGGGAGATCATGCCTGGGGCTGGAAATCTAGCCAAGTACCCAAGGCTAATGAAGTCATGGATCTTTGAGGAGAATCTCTGTCACTTTACTAAAGCAGCGTGACTCCTAACTGCACTCTAAGTCACCCTCCTTAGACACACAGAGCTCCCACTAACCTCCTCTCTGCAACAGATGGAGACTAATACAGAAGATCATAACCGGTCCAAATGCTGAGAACAACTGAGCCTCACTGGACACATCTGCAATCTGACCCCTGTACCTAAAGCTCAGGAAACATTGGGGGAGAGGGAGCAGAAAGACTGCAAAATCCAAAGGACCAGGAAACCTGCTATGAGACTGTGTCTCCTAGAAATGGCAGAAACGCTTCACTCGTGGTACCTCAACAATATGGCTTCCTAAATAAGACCTGAACAAGTACAATGCCAGTAGACATGCTACCAGGGAAGAAGTCAACCCCACAGGGCCTAATCCATAAACAAAGAACCATAGATAACTAATAATTGATGAGAGCCAGAGAAACAGTCTTCCCCAGGGATGAGACCCCTGATTTGTTATCCAATACCGAGTGGTCAGCCCTGAAATCATACTTATTCAAATGTTTAAAAATCTGGTCCTCCAAGGCGCAGCAGCACGTGCCTTCAATCCCAGGACCTGAGGCAATGTGGTAGAAGGACAGAATATCCAGGTGGCTAGCCTGGATATTACACAGTGAGACCCTGTCTCAAATATCAAACAGTAAATGAAATTCCCAAACAACAACAACAACAACAACAACAACAAAAAGTCAGAAACACTCCGACGAGAAAAGGCTTCATCCCTAGATTGGCACTATAAGGAGGCCATGGACATGGTTGTTTGTTTGTTTGTTTGTTTGTAGAGACAGGCTTTCTCTGTGTAACTCTGGCTGTCCTGGAACTCACTCTGTAGACCAGGCTGCCCTCAAACTTACGTAGATCCTCCTCCTCTATGTCCTGAGTGCTGGGATTAATGGCATGAGACATCACGCCCAGGTTGGCTATGGACCTACTAAGAGGCAGAGCTTACTGGGAAGTCCTTAGGCCACTTAGGGCAGACCTTCAGAAGGGACCAGGGGACCCCAGCCTCTTCCTCTTTGCTTCCTGATGGAAGATGTGAGTGGCTTCACCTCCTGCTCCTGTCACCTCTTGCCATTAGGCTAGTGTCTCCAAACCTTAAACTGCACAAACACTTTAAAAGTGGAAAAACCTCAAGCCATTTGTTACAGTAACAAAACGCTGACTAATACAGTCCCAGAAGACCTCTTTCCATATTTAAACTGGCAAAGAAGAAGTACAAGGCTACCAGAAAACAGGAAATAAAAACAGTGTTAAGTCCTTAGCTATTAACACTTTAAATGGCAATGGACTGGGTATTATTCACACTTAAAATAGCTTCCAAAGAACGGAAATGAATGAGCTTACGAGGAACAGTGTAAAAGGAACCATCCCTATTTCCTAGGTTTTCCCAAAAGCTAGCATCTCCTTAGCTGTGGCCAGTGACACTGCAAATCCCAAATACACAGAGATAAATGTACTTTGAAGATCGAGGGCATAGAAGCAGAAAAAGGAGGTACGTGTGTGTGTGTGTGTGTGTGTGTGTGTGTGTGTGTGTGTGTGTGTGTGTCTGGGATCCTGGCCCACCCTTTTAGAAAAGTTGTATGCAATATTTGATTTTCTTTTTCCTAACAGCATGTTGAGCACTGTGTACGTGTGTATGCACATGTGCATGCTTGGAAAGCAAATAGCATGACTCTCAAGCTAGGAAGAACAGCTGTTTCCCACTTAGGAAGATCAGAGAATAGTCCATTTCCATTTGATGTCCTGTCTAAACTCGTGAGCATCCAATACTTAGGTGACTCAGAAAAATGCCAACCATCTTCACCCTGGCAGAGAGGGACTCAGGACAGAAAGTGAACAGACTTTCTCCCTAGGTCTCCAGCTCTCCCCAAAGCATCATCTTAGTTTGTAAACTCAAACCTCCTTGTAGAGAGAAAACCACCTCAAACCCAGTGCTCCCTTGTTCTAAGGAGGGTATACTCCCTCCATTCTAAATTAGTAAAAGGAGTTTCCACTCTGTGGGGTGGCATCCAAGCAGTTCCAGTCACCCCTCCCCCGCCCCAGAAGCTGCATGGAACACAGCAGTTGTTTATGCTCTTAAGGTTGGCATGGCAGAGGGACTGGTTTTCCAACTCTGAGTTGGGAGAGTGATGGCCTCCAGGGTACCCACATCACAGACACATGAAGGACACCCAGCGTGACGTAGCCCATGGCGTTCACTCACTATGCAATTGTTACTGAACTAAATCCTGTCTGTGGTGGTTAGTGTTGTCAACTTAGGAGACTCTACAACCACCAAGGAGATAAGCCTATGCACAGGTCTATGAGAGTGTTTCTGGAATTGAGTTATCCAGGAGGGAAGACCTACTTTAAATTTAGACAACAGTATTCTTGGTCTAAAGAAAACAGTGATCTGAGCACCAGCATCCATCTCTCTCTGCTTCCCGATTGTGGATACAATGTAACCAGCCGGTCACATTCCTCTGCCTCTACACCTTCTGTCCTCTGATGGATTGTGCCATCAAACTGTGAGCCACAATCCACTCTCCCTCCCTGCAGTTGCTTTTTTTTTTCAGATTGTCAGATCATAGAAATAAGAAAAGCAGTGAATTCCCCATTAAAACTCTTGTCAGAGTGGGCACATGTCATCACTGACAGCATCGGAAAAACAGGCATGTATCCTTATAAATCCAAGACTCTAAGTGCACTGGGTATAGCAGGCAAGTAGCCAATACTCACCAACGTAAAATGTAGCAAGTCCTAACCCCATAAGCCTCAGTTTCCTTATCTATACAATGGTAGAAATCTCCCCAGCCCCATATTATAAAGGCTTATTATAAAGATAAAGTGGCATAAACAACACCTCCCATACGTTCATGTGCTGTGGCAGAATAGCATCAACCAGAGGAATCCAAACACTTCCCAAAGGAAACAGGAAAATATTGATGTTAAAAAATGACTAGGGGCCTGGGGAGATGGTTTCCTTGGTGACATGCTTTGGCAAGCAAGAATACCTGAGTTCAATCTTCAAATTTATATAAAAACAGCTGGGCTGGGTGGCACATGCTTTATAGTCTCAGAACTGGGTAGGCAGAGATGAGGGGATCCCTGCAGTTCAGTAGCCTCCTAGTCTACTTGGTGAGTTTCAGGCCAGTGAGAGACTGTCAACACAAAGCATGGTGAATAGCTCCTGAGAATCAATATCCAAGGTGGATCTCTGGCCTACACACATGCCTATACACATGTACATTCACACACACACACACACACACACTCAAGAACGCATATATACACACACACACACATATGAAAAGCTAGCAGTGTCAAGATTCAGGTATCAGGCAGGGGTTTCCTGGCTAGCTGGGGACTCATGTGGATTTACATAGGGTTGTTTTACCCTAGCTGTAGGGAGATTCCACCTATCTTCTCAGAAGTCTGCTGTAAGCCATGCCCTTCAATCCATAGCAATAACTAGTCAATAGCATGAATGGTGCTGCTTTCCTGCAAGGTGTTGGTCCACACATGCTCAATGCCCATCTGCACGGAGGTGAAAATCGACTGGAGACTGTCAGCAGTATCTACCTGCTAGGTACCTTCAAGCGTCTGAGGTGCGTAGCCATTATATTCCATATTTTAGGGTTAAAAGTGTCCTTCAGTTGCCTACCTCTCATGCAGGGCTGTGCTAACTATTTATCACTGTGACAAAATGCCTGACTTAAGGATTGATTTGACTCTCAGTTCCAGAAGGCTCCAATCTGTGGTCAACTGGATACACAGCTTCTTGACCACTGCGAGGCAGAACATCATGGCATGGAGGCCTTGTGCAGAAAAGATGATCATATAATGTTTCCAAGAGGAGGAACAAGACGGAGACAGAGCCAAGATATATGTTTCCAAAGCGCACCCACAAAGACCCATTTCCTCCAATCAGGTCCCACTTTCCAAAGTCAGGTCACCTCTCAACAGCCTACGCAGAGGCTAATCCATCAGTAAGAGGAAGTACCAATGAGGTAGTCCAGAGCTTCCAGGATGGAATCATGTCTGGAGATCAACTGACAATGTTGGTCAGTTCTTTGGTTGTTTGTTTTTAATCAACTTGACACATACTACAGCCATCTGAGAAACAGAAACTTCAGTTGAGAAAAAATGCCTCCATAAGATTGGTCAGTAGGGGGCGTTTTCTCAATTGATGAGCAGATGTGGAGTGCTCAGCCTACTGGGAATGCTGCAGTTCCTGGGCAGGAAGTCTTGGGTAGTATAAGAAAGCCAACTAAGCAAGCCATGGAAAGCAAGCCATTAAGGAGTATCTGTCCATGATCTCTGCTTTAGTTCCTGCCAAGACTTCCTTCAGTAAATGGTGACTCAGGTTATATAAGTCAAATAGACCCTTCCTCATCTCCACCCCCACCAAGTGGCTTCTGGTCACAGTGTTTATTACAGCAATAAAAGCAAGCTACAGCAGAGGCTCTTAACTCAATCAGTGTGTCCATCCAGACTAATCATCAAAAGCTCTCTCTTCATTCGAAATAAATGTCTACCAATATCCTCTAACCCTATGTAGGGCAGAAGGCCGGTAAACAGAGGCAGTTAGATGTTGCACAAATCTTATGGAGACAAGTTTAAAAATATATAAAAAGTGACTCAACCACAGCTTTGCCCTCAGAAATAGAAAGATGCAGCATCCTATGAACAAGACAGGAAGAGGACAGGACAATCCGCCTACAGGTCCTCTGAGGTCAGCTAAGAGGGAATCATGGGATATGGACCAGAAACAAAGAGTCTACCAGGAGCAGCCCGGGGAGATGTCAAAACTTTCCCTCAGCTTTTGAGCCACAGCCTAGGCTTTTATATTTCATTTAAAATTTTTGTATTGTTGAATCAAAGTTTTGAGACCAAGATGTTTCTAGAGCTTTATTGAACTGTTACAGATGCAAGCCAAGAGGCAAAAACAAAACAAAACCTCCTTAAGTCACCAAGAGCATAGCTAAACCACTGTTACCACCATTAGTCA
>CACVCL010034806.1:0-16935 GCA_902729485.2 Mus minutoides
CTGAACAATCCTACAGAGGTACAAGATTCTAGAAGATGAAACTAGTAGAACAAATCACTTTTTAAAATATAATTTTATTTGTAATTCATTTTTTACACTCCATATTCCATACCCCTCCCCTCTCCATCCACCCTCCAACTGCTCTATATCCTACACCTACTACCAACCCCACCATCTCCACGTGGATGCTCACCCCACCTGACCTCTAAACACGTGGGGCTTCATCTCTGAATGAACACAAAACTGGAAGTCCTCTACTATATGTGTGTTAGGGGCCTCATATCAGCTGGTGTATGCTGTCTGTTTGGTGGTCCAGTGTTTGAAAGATCTTGAGCATCTAGATTAACCAAGACTGCTGGTCCTCTTATAGAATTGACCTTTTCCTCAGCTTCTTTCAGCCTTCCAAACTCAACAACAGGATCAGCTGCTTCTGTCTAGAGAGTACATAACCGCATCTGACTCTTTCAGCTGCTTGTTCGGTCTTTTGGAGGACATCATGATAGATCCATTTTTGTGAGCATTTCATGTCCTCAGTATTAGTGTCAGGCCCTGGGACTTCCCCTTGAGTCCCCTTGGGACTTTCACTGTACCTTCTTCTCCCCAGGTTCCTCTCCATTTCCATTTCTGTAATTCTTTCACACAGAAACAATTATGGGTCAGAGGTGTGACTGTGTAATGGCAATTCCACAATTGTCCTGCCTTCACACTGGATGTGGGCTCCACAATTTCCCTCTCTCCACTATGGTACACCCCATCAAATGTCCCTCCCTATGAGACCTGGGTGCCTCTCACTTCCCAAGTTCCTGGTGCATTCTGGGGCATCCCCCAACCTCATATTTCCTAAGGTTACCTGTTTCTATTCTTTCTGCTGGACCTTATGGCTTCTGTCCTTTTCTTTCTCCCAATATCAGGTTAGGTTCCTCTCTACCCCACACTGCCTGCCATCACCTTGACCACAGAAATAGACCAAAGAAATAGAAGATCTCAGAAGACGGAAAGATCTCCCATGCTCATGGATTAGCAGGATTAATATAGTCAAAATGGCTATCTTGCCGAAAGCATTCTAGAGATTCAATGCAATCCCCATCAAAATTCCAACTCAATTCTTCACCGAGACAGAAAGGGCAATTTGCAAATTCATCTAGAATAATAATAAACCTAGGATAGCAAAAACTATTCTCAAAAATAAAAGAAACTCTTTGGGAATCACCATGCCTGACATTAAGCTGTACTACATAGCTATTGTGATAAAAACTGCATGGTACTGGTACAGCGACAGACAGATAGATCAATGGAATAGAATTTAAGACCCAAAAATGAATCCACACACCTATGGTCACTTGTTCTTTGACAAGGGAGCTAAAACCATCAAATGGAAAAAGGACAGCATTTACAACAAATAGTGCGGGCACAACTGGTGGTTATTGTGCAGAAGAATGAGAATTGATCCATTCTTATCTCCTTGTACAAAGCTTAAGTCTAAGTGGATAAAAGACCTCTACATAAAACCAGAGACACTGATATTTATAGAGGAGAAAGTGGGGGAAACCCTCGAAGATATCGCACAGGGAAAAATTCCTCAACAGAATAGCAATGGCATGTGCTATAAGATCAAGTATTGTCAAATGGGACCTTGTAAAATTGCAAAGCTTCTGTAAGGCAAAAGACACTGTCAGCAAGACAAAAAGGCCACCAACAGATTGAGAATGGAGTTTTACCAATCCAAAATCTGATAGGTGACTAATATCCAACATCTACAAAGAGCTCAAGAAGCTGGACTCCAGAAAAATGAATAACCCCCTTTAAAAATGGGGTACAGAGGTAAACAAAGAATTTTCAACCGAGGAATTCCAAATGGCCGAGAAACACCTGAAAAAATGTTCCACATCCTTAATCATCAGGGAAATGCAAATCAAAACAACACTTAGATTCTACCTCACACCAGTCAGAATGGCTAAGATCAAAAATTCAGATGACAGCAGATGCTGGTGAGGATGTGGAGAAAGAGGAACACTCCTCCATTGCTGGTGGAATTGCAAGCTTGTACAACCACTCTGGAAGTCAGTCTTGCGTTTTCTCAGAAAACTGGACATAGTACTACCGGAGGATCCAGCAATACCTCTCCTGGGCATATACCCAGAAGATGTTCCAACTGGTAAAAAGTACACTTGCACCACTATGTTCATAGCAGCCTTGTTCATAATGGCCAGAAGCTGGAAAGAACCCAGATGTCCCTCAACAGAGGAATGGATACAGAAAATGTGGTACATTTACACAATGGAGTACTATTCTGCCATTAAAAATGAATTTATGAAATTCTTGGGCAAATGGATGTATCTGGAGGATATCATCCTTAGTGAGGTACCCAATCACAAAAGAATTCATTGGATATGTACTCACTGATAAGTGGATATTAAACCAGAAACTTAGAATACCCAAGATACAATTTGCAAAACACAAGAATATCAAGAAGGAATACCAGCGTGTGGATACTTCTTTCTTTATATGAATAAGAAACAGAATACCCATGTAAGGAGTTATAGAGACAAAGTTTAGAGCTAAGACGAAAGGATGGACCATCCAGAGACTACCCCACTGGGGGATCCATCCCCTAATCAGTCACTAAACTCAGACACTATTGCATAGTGGAGCAAGAGTTTGCTGAAGGGACCCTTATATAGATGTCTCATATGAGGCTATGCCAGTGCCTGGCAAATAAAGTAATGTGTTCTCAGAGTCATCTATATGATGGAAAACAGGGACCCAATGGAGGAACTTGAGAAAGTACCCAAGGAGCTGAAGGGGTCTGCAACCCTATAGGTGGAACAACAATATGAATTAATCTGTATCCCCAGAGCTCATGTCTCTAGCTGCATATGTAGCATAAGATGGCTTAGTCGGCTGTCATTGGGAAGAGAGGCCCCTTGGTATTGCAATCTTTATATACCCCAATACAGGGGAATGCCAGGGCCAAGAAGTGGGAGTGGGTGATCAGGGGAGTAGGGCGGGGGTACGGGAGAGAGAACTTTCAGGATAGCATTTGAAATGTAAATTAAGAAAATATCTAATAAAAAATTACAAAAAAAAGAATTTAGTAAGGGTAATGGGAGTTCAAGAGAGAGGGGATTGAATATTGTTATAAAATTATAGGAAAATAATGACACTTGCAGGTCAAATATGGGTGGGTGTATGAGTGAAAATTAGAGAAGGGAATATGAGGAGGAGTCATTATCATTAAATGTCTTTTGAAAAAACATACAAATACACCATAGATGTGAAGCTTCTCACTATATGTTAATTACATGTTAAAATAATTCTAATGGAGTTAAACTACATTACAGAGAAATTTTGACCTCTGGCTATCAAAAGAAATCCTCCAATTCCCAGAATGGGTTACTTCCTTTTTAGTTTCTTTTAAAGCAATTCTATAGATCCCTGAGCATTGTAAACTATTACAAATAGAGCTGTAAATTCTCTTGAGCATTATGGTTGAAACACCACAAACAGAACTCATATAATATGGAGAAGTCATACTGTTACATGATTATTCTTATGCCATCTAGGTGTCGATGTGTGGTATAAGAAAGCAGGCTGAACAAGTCATGTGGAATAAGCAAAATGTCCTGGTGGTAAAAGGAGCTATGTATAGTACTAGAGGCAAAATGTAGTTCCAAATGTCACCTACTTCTGTTGAAGAAATTATATATTCCTTCCCTAAGGTTTCGACCCTCCCTCTGATGCATTAGTTCCCAGATAATAGACAAAAACTGTATGTTTACAATATGCCTTAAACATCACAAGAACTGAGTGAATACCTACCCTCAATGCTATCAGTATCTACTTTCCTGTCGATTACTCCACATTATTACTCAATATTTAGTATATTACATCTGGACTGCTCTTTACTCCAGTGGGCCAGTCCTCATGGTCATAATTTTATTGCTTACCTAATGCAGGGCATCTACTCCTTCATGATCCTACACCTTATTCTCTCATTTTAATCCAAAGCTCATGAAACCTAAACCAGAGCTATGTCTCTTATTTCCAGGTATTGACTACTGATGTTTTTTAAATTTATCAATCAGAAATACCTTGGGGACAGTGTCACTACATGTGGATTCTCTCATTTTTGGGGTAACAAATCTTGGGTCCTAATATTAACATTAGAATACAAGGAGCATCATATCAACTTATACACAATTCTGAATCCTACATGCAACAACAGTGACTGGCATGATGAAATATGCCCATTGGTTCATTAGTGGCATGAAAATTATAGGAAGTCAATCACCTTCTGAATTATCTATGTCCCAGTACATGCAATAGAACTCATACCTGGAATTGCTAAAGGACCTCAGGGGAAGTTCAATAGTTAAATATTGCTAAGTGATCATATTACTAAAAACATTTTTATTGATCTATTGGTATACCTGTAAATCTCTGCATGCCTTAGTCCTCATTAGAGAAACTTCTTGAACCAGGTGTCAATTAATAGAGAAATTCTCAAGGGGACACAGCAGAAAATAAAATACTGGAATGTTCAGTACATATCATACCTCTTCCACCAGGGAATATGGGTTGGGTAGATGTTTAGGAAGCAGAGATAGTTGATATAATAAAGGAAACAGGGGAGTTACACATACAAACTACAGTATTTGTGACAGAAAGCAGAAGACCTGTGTAAGCTCTCGTATCAATCTCCTAATGTTTTACCAACTTGAATGAAGCTAGGGTCATCTGTGAAAAGGAATCTCAATTGGTGAAATATCTCCATAAGATTGACTTTAGCTAAATAGGTATACCATTTCCTTAGTAATAATTGATGTGGGAGTTCCCAGGCCACTAAGACCAATGCTAGCTATGAGCTAGTGGTCTGGGTAGCACAAGAAACCAGGCTTAGAAAGTCATGAACAACTTTCTCTTCATTAATATATCTCAAGCCTTGGGTTGAGAGCTTGGTGTAAATGTCCTATTGACAGGTTAACATTCACAGTAACTTCCTCAGGATTTGAGCACTTACAGATCTCTGCATTAACCACCACATGGTATAATACAAGATTCTCTGAAAAGATGGAGAGTAGCACAAATCTATGCAAACAATATTTAGGAGGCACTTCAATAATACTAAAGTTTTCTAAATCAACATCAAAACATTATACTCTCAGCCTTATGTTTTTCAACAATGGATTTTGACAGTGTTTAAAGTACTAGCCATAATCTCTTTCCTGTGGATCAAATGTCTAATGTATTCAACAGAATGCTAGGTCATCCTCTTTGATAGTCTTGCCATTATTGCATTGGTAGCTACATATTAACTGGTTTGTTCAAATGATAGATGACATTATCAATCACTTGGCAACAGTCATGCCATCATCACACACTTGCTAAGACATGCAGGGACTGTAACTGATACAGTCTGAAGACAAAGATCAGTGCAATAGCTCCAATTATTTTCTCCAAGTCCTGAAAACTCACAAGGAGTACGCCTGATTCAGCAGGTCAAAGATCCATGACACATTTCAGTATGTCATCACTTCTGTTGTGATATATGGGACTTCGAAGCAGCTCCTGTGACATTATAGCCAGCATAATCTTCTACCACATCACTACTTCTCCCATTTCCCCAAGTCAGAGGCCCTGTGAATCACATCTCCAAGCATCAATGACTATGTAAACCTTGTTTATGAGGTCAAAGGGTGTGCTTTCCCTAGACAAGTAGGGTTTTCCTTAGAGAGCACAATCAGAATCCTGGGAAACAAATAGAAGGAATTTCTTTAAAAACTGAAAATAGAACTCATATGGTCTAAAATTTGAGAACACAAATTATATATTTTGTTTCATATTGTTGTTTTCTTCTGAATTCACATGCACACAACATTGCATAAGTGCACATTAGTATGTCCACTTTTTCAGTGTAATTAAAAATTATGAGATTTTATTATGAAAAACATGTCTTTGTGTGACAATATTCTATGACCATGGTAAATAGTATATGAAAGCAGCTATTGGCCTTAAGGTTTCAGAAGATTTGAGTCCTTGCTGGTGGAATGAAAACATGGTAACAGTGAGTTTAGAGCTCACATCTTTATCCCCAAGCAGAAACAGAACTAGAGATAGTGGAAAGCATTTAAATTTTAACCCTTGGTTTAATGATATATTTCCAGCAACAAGGCCATAATTCTTTCTTTTCTTCTATCATCAATAACTGCCATCCTCCTGGTCAACCCCTCCCACAGTTTCCTACTGCACCATTCCCCTTCTCCTCTGAAAGGGTGCAGCCATGCTTGGTTATCCTCCCACCCTAGCCAATGAAGTCTCTATGGGACTAGGCTCATCCTCTCTCACTGAGGCCAGACAAGGCAGCCCATCAAGAAAAACATACCCCTCATACCTGAAGCATCTTTTGGGATAGCCTCCATTCCATTTGTTGGGGACCCAGATCAAGTCCAAGCTGTACATCTGTTGCATATGGGTAGTGAAGCCTAGGTCCCGTTCATGTATGCTCTTTAGTTGGTGGTTTAGATTCTTAGAGCCAACAGGTATAGGTTAGTTGTCTCTATTGGTCTTCCTGTGGTGTTCCTGTCTCCGTTGGGGTGCAAAATCCTTCCCCCAACTCTTCCCTAAGAGTCACCAAGCTCCAGCCAGAGTTTGGGTCTTGGTGTCTGCATCCATTTGAGTCAGCTGCTTGGTGGCGGTACTCAGAGAACAGCCATGCTGGACACCTGTTTGCAAGAATAAGAAAGTAACATCAATTTTATCAGGGAGTGATGATTTCCCATGGAATAGGTGTCAAGTTGGGCCTCTTGTTGTTTGGCCATTCCCCTAGCTCAGTTCCATCCACAGTCCCTGAATTTCTTTTAGACATGATAAATTTTGTGTGAAATATTTTGTGACTGGGTTGGTATCCATATTGCTCCACTGAAGTTCCTGCCTAGACACAGGTGGTAGCCTATTCAGTATCCATATCACCAATGCTGTGTTTCACAGCTGAGGGCCTCCACGCTGATTCTTGAGTACATCCATTATCCCAGATATCTGTCTTGTCTTGTGTCTTGGAGATGCCTCCAACTTCCTATCTCCATTAGTTGCAGATATTTTTATTCATTCTCATGGTCATTTGACCATCTTGCCTGCCCTTCCCAACATTTGATCCTTAATACTCCCATTTCTTTCCTCATCCCCTCTTTCACTCAATCAATCCATCCATCTACCTTTTTATGACTATTTTATTATCTCTTCTATGTGAGAATCAAGCATTCTCACTTGTGAAAGGCCATAATTCTTAATTATTTTAAGAATCCACACCTGGTAAGCATGAGCTTAAGTGTCTGATACTTATTTACAGACATTTCATACAAACTGTCACATTATTAGAGATAAAGAGTCTGTCAAGAAACTGCAGTCAGAGAGAGTTATTGAGATTAATGATGGGAAAATTTGACTCAAGGCACAATCACAAGAGGTTCTATAGGGGTAGATTCCAGACATTCACAGTTTTCTAGAATACACAGGAAATATATAGGGGACCACTAGATAGCAGCTCTCTGAATACACGTGTTATGTCTTAATATCTACAATTAAACTAGCAAAGCATAACAAGGAATGATGTTGAGCAAAATGTGGTGTCTGAAGCAGTTTTTTTTTTTTTTTACCATATTCCTTGTTTAGCAAACTTTGTCACTCACTATCATGACAGAGTGTCCAACACTGGCTGTTAGTGAGAACAAAGCTTAGGACAGAGCTCAGAGGTCTTCAGTATACTCTGTCTGATTGTCAGATGAAAATACTATTTTTACCTATATAGTTGTGTTTGTGTGGATGTGTATATGTGTGTATAAACACATATTACATTTATACCAGAGTGACTTTGGGTCTGTTCATGGTTATCAGATTCCAATTGTGTTCCCCCTTTGGAGTCCTTTGTTTTGTTAATAATGTGATTTAAGAATGTACTCAAGTAGAAGCTCCAGAACAATTTTATTAGTGTTTAGAAGACAACTATGATAGACTTTTGATCAACCTTCCTCTTGGGCAATTAAGGCACACAGGTGAACAAACTTAAATCTTTACTTGTTTAAGGTCAAAGCCACTTTAAGATCTTGTACTCAAGGTCACATGGAATGGCAGGAACCACTGCATCCTTTATCCTTTCATCTACTATATTATACATCTATGTGAGAATAGGTCAAAGACCTGGCATTATTGATTAACATGGAAGAAAAGTTTCCTCTATCTTGAATGTCATCTTTTTAGTTTAAACACTGATGACCAGTTACCCTATTGGGTCTACATGACCTCCCAGAATTAGAGGATAGGTGATTTTCAATACTACAGTGCATTTTGTGAAATGCTCTTCATTCCAATTGGACCTCATTGATCTTGGAAGATCACTCCATTTATTTCATCTGTTTATACCAGTATAGACTTTCAAGTATCTGTATTTAGAACCCAGGAAGTCACTTATATCAGAATGATTTGTAAAGAATTAATTTTATTCTATGTTTAGAAATGATTGTTCAAACAATGTATGTGTTTATGATGTGTAAGATGGGTTCCAGGAACAATCAGAAGAGGTTACTGGATATATCTAACTAGAGTCACAGATAGCTCTATGGTGCTATGAAGGTGCTGGGATCAGTATTTGGGCCCTCAATAAGAAAGCAAATGCTTATATCTACTGAGATTCCTCTCTACATATGTCTGGTATTTTTAACTATATAGTATTTACATAAAGCTTAAAGAAAAGCCAAACACTTTAAAACACTTTGGTCTTTTAAGCCAGTATTCATAAATTTTACAGGGAGCAGATCAATACAGAGAGAACTTTATAGACTTTAAGGCCACCAGTGCCATTTCTACATCTCATATTTTTACATTCCTTTTGTTACTTACTCATACCCTCATACTTTGTTTACCAGCATTGTTTCTCATAGGGGAAATATCCAGTCACCTTAAACATTATGCATTATGCAGGAATCCTTTTTTGCTAAAATTATTTCTAACTCCACAACTTGTCTTTTTCCTACTTACTGGTTCCTTATCACTTTATTTCCTTTCTTCATATCATGAAAGAAAGCGGCATTAAACAATTGAGATAAAAAGGAAAAGTACATAAAACTAATGTAAAAAATTAATATTCTTGGATGCATATTGCAAGAATTATTCCTGGAACCCACCCTTCTCAACATACATACAAATATATTTAAGTGATAATTTATAAACTTATAAGAAAAATATAAAAGCTAATGTTTACTTGTTGTATAGCAAACCTTACAGTAAGCATAAAGTCATTCAACAATATTTTCTGCTTAGTGCATTTTTCTATAAACAATAGCTGTGCTTTTATTGTTAGTGAGTTTTAATACGATATTGAGAGAATTAGATACCTAACAACACACCAAATTGAATGTTACAGTATCCAAGACAATAAAAATCTCTGTTAAAACTATCATCTTAGAGTCAGTGGGCAAAGATGTTTAGACAGATGATACCCTTTATCCTTCTGCTGAATTAGCATCCATTTAGATGTGTCTATTATAAATATTTTTCTATCTTGTTATAAGTAATGTCCTCTTTCTGCTGGGAATAATTTACCTCTTTACTGTTCTTAAAACCACAATGTCTTTATACTTGACCAATATTTTTGTACTCATAGCTGCTTATTTCCGAATCTGGACACATCTTGATTCATGAAAATGGATTTTAGATGACATGTTAAAACTAATGTATTGTGCTTGAAGTAAAAATCCAAATCCCATCTTAGAAGCATACTCACAATGCGCTCACACATCACAGGACCGTGTATACACAAAAATCGTTATATCCTCTATAAAATAGCACATTGTATAGAACCACCCACAGATGTCTCATTGGCTCAGTTGGGGAGAGTAGTACCTGGGTGGGCAGGTGGAGGATGCCAAGAGGTTCACCAGCCACCATGGGGAACTGTTGGGTTTTAGAAACCCAGGTGCTTTCCCATCAGAATAGGTTAGGAGGACATCCAGAGGTCTTCCTACCTCCACAACATGCAATTAAGTGAGTTGGTGATGCTCAGAAGACTATGGGCCACATAGTCATTACGATGTGCAAGTATGTGGTGGAAAGATGAAAGAGAAAGAAAAGCAGAACACTTTTAGCTTCATGAAGGGAGGTACAACTGGAGATGTGAAGGTGAAGTGTAGATATCCCACTACCTGAGATCATGGTGAAGTTTAAGCCTGTGCTGCCACTGGGGGACATGTATGAGTCTGTGGCCATGCAGAAGCAGGGTTCTGTGTCAATATAGTGGCTCATGTTACCACATAAGACCTTGAAGTCATCACTGGTCTGGGTTGCTTCTGGATCATGTAGATGTCCAAGGGCAATGCAGAGCTGGTCCTGCCCCTAACTGGCTGTGGTTCTCTAAACAACTGGACCGTCCTCTTAGCTTCTGCAGCACTAAGGAGAGCTAACCCTGTACCTTTCCTGGGCAGGAAACACAGTAGTACTGGCCCTGGTGGGAAAGGCACAGGTGAATTTGCCCCACCATTCTTCTTCCATGAGATGGTAGAGGCATGGGGTAGATCCCATTCTACTTTATCACTTGTAGCAGTTGGAAGAGCTTGCCCCAAGGATGTGAGAAGGGGAGAGCTGGCCTGTCCTCTTACCAGCTGAAGCATTGCAGATCTAGCTGTGGCAGTGCTGCAGAGCTCATTCTGCATGGGGAAGAGCTGTTGAGCTGACCAATGTATCTATAACCCAGGCACAAATTTAGATCACTAAGTTGGCCCATCCCAACATCTACCTAATTTATGACAGTTAGAGCATATGAAGATGCTAGTCTTGCAGATCAAAAGCTGCAGGATTTCTACAACAAAGGATATCTGAGAGAAAACCCAGAAAGGATCCAATATTGATAGTGTGGCAGAAGTCATAGGACTGAATATTTGCAAGTAAAGATGTATGGATAAAAGGGTATACTGTGGGACAATGAAATGCTTTTTATGTTTTGTTTATTTGTTAATTTATCAATAGTGGGGGAATGTTACGAGGGGAAAGGGCATATACAAAGAGTTGGGGATATAAATAGGACTGAGGGTGTATTATATGAAACATGAATAAAAATGGAATAACCTTTTAGAAAGGGATGTTGCAGATGATGTCTTCGTGCTGAATACCAAATGACTATAGAGGGAACTCTGGTGTGTGCTGAAAGGCAGACTTCAAGTGGAGTTCATTGATAACAGGATGGACACAAGCACCTAAGATTTAACCACTTGCCCCTTGCTCCATGGAAACTAAACAAACACATGCACATGAATCTGCATATCCATGTACACACATGCACACACACAGCTAAGGATGGTCTTCATTAACAACAGAAAGCACACATGCACATTGAAGCTGAACACATTTCTACTCAATGATAATTTGGTTAGGCAAGAAATTAAAGACTTTTTATAATTTAATGAGAATGAAGGCCAGCATACCCAAGCTCAGGGGACACAGAGAAAGCAGTGCTGAGAGGAAAATTCACAGCTCTGATAGCCTCCATAAAGAAATTGAAGAGAGCATACACTAGCAGCTTAACAGTACATCTGAAAGTTTTAGAACAAAAAGAAGCAAATACACCCAGAGGAGTAGATGTTAGGAAATAAATTCAGGACTGAAATCCTCCAAGCAAAACTAAATAGAACTATACAAAGAATCAGCAAAACTAGGAGTTGGTTCTTTGAGGAAATCAACAAATAGATAAATGTTTAGTCCAGCTAACCAGAGGGCAATGAGACAGAATACAAATTAACAAAATCAGAAATGAAGAGGGGGAAATAACAATAGAAACTGAGAAAATTAAAAAAAAATCAGATCCTATTACAAAATTCTATACTCAAGAAAACTGGAAATGGACAATTTTTAAAGACAGATACCAGGTACAA
Source organism: Mus minutoides (assembly GCA_902729485.2). NCBI lineage: Eukaryota > Metazoa > Chordata > Mammalia > Rodentia > Muridae > Mus > Mus minutoides. The sequence goes on from CACVCL010034806.1 coordinate 11,916, forward strand.
AATTTAAATCAATGTAGTACTCAAGTTCTAGCTAGAGCAATTAGAGAAGAAAAGGAGGTCAAAGGGATACAAATTGGAAAGGAAGAAGTCAAAATATCACTATTTGCATATTATACGATAGTATCTTTAAATGACTACAAACATTTCACCAGAGTACTCCTAAACCTGATAAACAACTTAGTCAAAATGGATGGATATAAAATTAACTCGAACAAATCAGTAGTCTTCCACTACTTAAAGGATAATCAGGCTGAGAAAGAAATGAGGGAAATGACATCCTACACAGTAATCACAAATAACATCAAATACCTTGCTGTGATACTAACCAAGCAAATAAAAAAATCTGTAGGACTAGAATTTCAAGTCTCTGAAGAAAGAAATTGAAGAACTCAGAAGATGGAAAGATCTCCCATGCTCATGGGTTGGCAGGATTAATAGAAGAAAAATGACCATTTTGCTGAAAGCAATTTACAGATTCAATACAAAACAAAAGCTGGAAAGAATCAAGATGTCCTTCAATAGAATGGATACAGAAAATGTGGTACATTTACACAATGGAGTACTACTCAGATACTAAAAACAATGACTTTATGAAATTCATAGGCAAATAATGGAACTAGAAAATATCATCCTGAGTGAGATAACCCAGTTACAAAAGAATACACATTGTATCTACTCACTGATAAGTGGATATTAGCCCAAAAGCTCAGAATAACCTAAATAATATTTATAAACCATATGAAGCTCAAGAAGAAGAAACACCAAAATGTGGATGCTTCTGTCCTTAGAAGGAGGAACAAAACAGTCATGGGAGGTAGAGGTTGGGAGACACTTGGGAGGAAGCAAGGATGGGGAGTGGGAAAAAAAGACAAGGTCAGATTAGGGAGAGATGGGGATGATATACAGATGGCCAGGAATTTGAACAGAGGTGTGTAGCCTTGAGGGAAGGGGGAACTGGAGGTAGCTACCAGCAAGTCCCAGATTCCAGAAAAGCAATAGGCTCCAGGGACCCAGCATGGATGAGATTAGCTGAAATGCCCAACAAAGAGGAGAGAGATCCTGTAGAGACCATATCTAGATGTTAAGAAAGGCTCCTGGTTGAGGGATGGGGCCATTCATCTCCAAATTCTTAACCCATAAGGGCTTCTGTATAAAGAAAATAAGAAACTAGGGGAACAAAATGTGGAGCTGTGACTAAAGGAAAGGCCATCAAGATAGTGCACTACCTGATGATGCACCCCATATACAGACACCAAACCCGGATACTATTGTGGATACCAAGAAGTGCTTGATGACAGAAACCTGAGGGGTCATATGTGCCAGAGCCTGACAAACACATGGGTGTATTCTAGCAGCCAACCATAGGACTTAGCATGGGGTCCAAAATGCATGGGTTAGAGAAAGGATTAAAGGAGCCAAAGGGTTTGCAGCCCCATAGGAAGAGAAACAATATCAACCATCCATAACCCCCAGAGATTTCAGAGACAAAACCAACAACTGAAGATTACACATATAGGAAACCATGGCTCCCGCTGCATATGTAGCAGAAGCTGGCATTGTCTGGCATCAATAGGAGGAGAAGCCCTTGGTCCTGTGAAGGCTGGATTCCCCTGTAGGGGAATGTCCAGTCAATGAGGTAGGAGTGGGTGGGTGGATGGGGGAGCAGGTAGGAGATGACACTTTAAATGTAAGTAATAAAGTATCCAATAAAAAAAGAAAAAAAAAGAATGAAAAAAATCATAGGCCATAGAAATGAGCAATAGGAGGGGGTCAAGTACACCACAAGAAGACTTACAGAGTCAAGTGACCTCAGCCCATGGTTGAGCACAGACACTGAACCTCCAACTAATGAGCATGTGAAGGCTAGACCTAGGACCCCTACTCAGATGTAGTATATGCCCAACTAGTTTTTCATGTAGGTCTCCTAACANAATAATCATACTATGTTTCATGCCCCAAACTCATAAAGACAAATACATTGTATTTGTCTATATGTGGATGTTAGCTGTTGGGTCATTGATTAAAAAATGCTACAATCCATAGAACCATAGAAATTAAGTATAGAGTAATTGACAAATAGGATAAGACGTGTCTATATAGGAAGGGGAAATAGAATAGATAATAATGGATGGATGGCAGAGGGGAAGAGCATGGGGCATCAAATGAAGAGGGGCAGTGAAGAAGAAGCTGATGGAGGGAATATGGGTGTAGACAGCTAAACATGCTAAATGTGAGTGCTTTTGTTGTTTGGAAATGCAGCATGAGTTTCTAGGAAATATGCATATGTGAAGACAATTTATCTGAAAACAAAAGCATCAGTGATTATGTAGCAAGAAGTGGACACATATTTCCATCAAATGAAGCTTTGCAGAACCACAATGGGCTATCGTTATTAGGGTTGTGATCAAATGGACCCCAAGTGAATTCTCAAACCATCCAGGCTTTTATGAAGGCTACTTGCTGAACTCTACAAACTGACAGTAAACCCCCTATTGTTGCAGCCAACACTTAAATAATTCCTTGGACATAAAAAAAGTTGATCTGATGCATACTTAGATTATTTACCCCTGAGAATAGTGTTCTTGATAGTGTAAAGTACTCAGCATGCTAACAAAGGAAAGTAAAGTATAGTAAACATCAATGCAGCTAAACTTAGTTATTTGTAATGTGACCTGCCAAAAGATATGGAGCACAATAATTACACAAAGCTTGTGCAGGTAACCAAACAATATCTGGCTTGATTGAAGGACCATCCTATCAGATGGAACCCATTCCTGAACCTGGGTGGTGAAGAAGAACCCGAGATAAAGTAGGTCAGGACCACAGGGCAACATGAAATACTGCTAAAGAAATATACCAATAAATGGACTTCTAATCATATTCTGGTACAACTCATAGATCAGCACCTTGTTTGGTCATCATCAGAAAAGATTCCTTTTGCAGTAGATAGGGACTAACAATGACATATATAACCATAAAATATGTAGAGTGAGATACCTTTGAACACTCAGTCTTAAATGGGATATCTTCATCAAATACCTTTCTTCAGGAGTTATTTTATTCTGAGGTGATCACATTGGTTACATGGTAATTTTCCTGCCTCAACCACATTAGTGCTAGGATTACAATAGTGAGTCATGAACATCATACAGATGTTCTACCCAGGAATATTGAGTATCAGTGGCTGCTAATAAAATCATTTCCTGTGTTTATCCCTTAAACTGATATATATTAGAATCCCTAAAGATCAACATTAAGGGAGAAATGGTGGGGAAACTTGCAGCCAAAATTCCACTGACATGCCTCAACCATACACGAGAATGCACAAAAGAAATGTGAAAGAAAATACAAATACAATCAAGAAGATAAAAGCATACAAATGTGACCACCAGCATGAGAATTGTGTGTGCTGCTCTGGCTTCTGGTTGAAGTCTCAGGCTCACATTGGACGTGTGTATGTGTCTCAGGTTTTGGTGATGTCTATATAAGAGAAGCATCATGGAAACACTGGTCCATACCATGATGCTGATGAATATGGCATCATGGACAAATCGTAAGAAGACCATGACGAACTCAAAACCAGAGTTAGAACATACCCACTTGCTGTTCATGTCAGTGTCATTGTCTGTGTTCCATGGAGCACTGATTTTTATAGGGATGTAGACATTATTTAAGACACTGATAATCCAACAACTATTACAAGAATAGTGCACAAATATGAAGGCATTTCCTCTGAGTATCACTCTATTCCATTTACCAGGAACAAGAGTGATAAACTGGTAAGTGCTCAGGACACAAGTAGAACACATGTTTGCACTTCGAGCCACCAGGCGAATGAAGTACTCAAACTTACAGTTGAGATCATTCAGAGGCTCCCTTGGAACAAAAACTGTCATACTGCTTAGAAACCCAGTGAGGAGGATAATCAAGAGATTGCCCACAGCAATGTGTGCAAGAATGACTTGTTTTGGTTTCAGTTGAGGGCCAGAAAAGTAGGGAGATAAATTATGGACAAGCAGAAGAATGTTGGCCACAATTGCAATACCAACCTGGCAAAGCATGATTTGAAGGGCCACTTCCTCAGTGGTTTTCAGGTCTTTATTAAGAGCAGACATAGAAAGACTTGGGTGAGAAATTGAGTGAAATCAGGTGAGACAGCATTGTCTTGAAACTCTTGTTAATTGTCTGTGCTTTGCAAATGTTTTTAGTATTTTTCTGAGTAAGAAGATACCACTGTATTAAACTACAGGAACATTTCCTGGAGAATTCTGTACAGCCGTTAATTCCAAATATAATTTTGTACATATTGTACTTTCTGCTGCATCATGATCAAAGTGTATGCATGAAACAACTCTATATCGGTTAGTCAACATACACACATTTTAACATGGATTCTGGTGTACATGTGAACACCTGAAGAATTATAGACAGGAGGGCATCATTCCTTCATTCAAATTCAAGCTGTTTCCTCATGTTATAGCAATGTTTTAAGAAATGCAGATTTGCCACTGGAGACATGGTCCTGAATCTAATGTACTTCACTGCCTTTTGTGGTATTGCATGCTTGTATTTCCACTCACACATGCAAGCAAAGCACTCATGCACGTTAAAAATTAAGTAATATTTTAAAAACAATACAAATGTATAAAAGACAATGTATACTTTATAATACAATGTGACTGAAATAAGTTACCAAAATTAGTCATCCAGTTTTGATATATTTTTAACCTATTAACTGAAGTGATAGAATACAAAATACTACCTAATAAATTACTACTATCTGTGCCCACAGATAATCCTTGATTTACATATATAGCACCCAAGTGGAGTAAAGCCACAGGGACCAAAACATATCATTGATTTATAATATTCTATAGTTTATCTCTTTTACTAAGGAGTCAGATTCTGGATACATAATTGATTCATGTAAGCTTCCACCATCCATGCTCAAACCAATAACATCATCACAGTTGAAAACATTTCAGGGTCTGGAGAGATGGCTCAGTGGTTAAGAGCACCG
>CACVCL010034807.1:0-16919 GCA_902729485.2 Mus minutoides
GTCCTTTTGTTGTTTTAAAATTTTTTAACATGTGTACGCTCAGGAACGCATCGAGTTTACATGGGAATGGATGAGAAAGAAGAAGAATTATACAAGACTTTGCAGTTTGCTGTCCCGGGCAGTAAGGGTTTAATTTGAGAGAGTTTAGCAGTGGAGAACTGGAGGACGGCACAATGCCACGTCCTTAGTCACAAAGGATTCTTGCTGAGATCCTTATGTCTCTTGTTATCTTGGATCTATTCCTGTAAAGCTTGTAGTAATTTTCTAAAAAAAGAATGTGAGGGCCTAACTGCTGACACATAATTACTGCGGTATGATGACGGCTCGTGCTATAATCCACTATAATCAAGGCTGGATTCTCTCTGATTATATGTCCAGTTGTTCTCGGCCTTGAAACAGTTGCTAGCAACATTCCCCTTGTCCTCAGCCCTTTGTGAAATCGGTTTCAGCACTTATTATAAAATCTGGAGGCCTTTACCCCTCAGATACTCATTACCCTCTATGTAAAGTGTCACATAGAAGTCATGTATTTTAGAACTTAGGCGTGAGACTTTAACTTTCCTTGTCAACAAAGAAAAATGAGAACTTGGAGGGAAATGACAAGAGAATTGACATAAAAAAAGAATTCTAAGGAAAAAGAATTGTCGTCGACCTGCTTGATTTGTAAATCTGTTCTGTATAGCTGGGTGCTCTCTTTACACACGAGGCCTCTATGTGAGGATGCGGTTTTAGCCTTGGAATTGAGAAGAGTTGGCAACACAGACTGGCACACAGCATGCCCATGTTACCAGTTTCCTGTGCCTATGGAGGACACTGCTAGTTGGTCCAGTCAGTCTCGGTGTGACACTGCATAAATTGCCTTCCCTTTAGTGTGCTTTTGATGAAGTGACTATTTTAGTATATACTTTGGTCTGCAGTTTGGTCTAATAATTCACATGATGACCCTTCGTACATATCTGGTAATGCACCCATGGAAGCAGCCTTCCTTTTACATTTCATTGGATAACCAAGACAAGGAAATGTTTATCCATCTGTTACTTTAGTCTGCTTATATCACCATGGCCAAACAGCACAGAGCATGGCTTATTTTATCATGGTTCTAAGGCTAGAAGGTCTAAGATAGGAACTGGCAGAGGATGACCTTCTCACTGTGTCTCCCACCTGATGGAAAATGACAAAACAACTCAGTCTCCAAAGGAAGTCACATATGGTTAGAGATTAATCCTAAATATACTGGGGTGGAGGGGCATAGCTAGTTCAAAATATCTTGAGCCCTCTGGTCCAGGAAGGACTGGCAGTCATTCTAGAAAATCTCAACCTGAACATAGCAGAACAGGATGTTCTTATCATGCCAGCTGATCCAAAGAGTTCTAGGCCGGGGATGACCAGGTCAGACCAGTGAGATCTGACACTACTGAGAGGACTCAGAGCAGACTCTGAGTCACGGAAAGCCAGAAGAATAATGTTCAGTTAACAGTGCAAAGAAAGATGAGGAATCCATTTTCAAAAGCTGGCTAAGGACAAATGAGGACTTTGCCCTGACTCACTTCCTCAGGAGGGCCTCTTGGGAATCCTACAGTGGAAGTCCATGAATTCTGGAAAGCCCTTAGTCCTGGAGAGCCCTTAGCCCTGGAGAGCCCTTTCCTGGTGACATAAAAGCCTCAGAATGCAGCCTCCAAACTCTACAGAACGATTGGCTCTAGCTAATGCTTCTGTCTCATCATTCTCTGCCCAGATTGGTTGTAAAGCACATCAGCCTTCACATGCAACTGGAGTTTAGTCCATCTCCCCCCAACCCCCGACACACCCTCCTCTGTTTTCCTTGCTTTCTCACTACTGCCTTTCCCCGTTTCCTCTCCTTCTTCATGAATCACTTAGGAAAATACTTTGCCAAAGATTAAGAGAGGGGTAGAGCCCGGTGTGGTGGCGCACGCCTTTAATCCCAGCAGGAGGCAGGCAGATTTCTGAGTTCAAGGCCAGCCTGGTCTACAGAGTGAGTTCCAGGACAGCCAAGGCTATACAGAGAAATCCTGTTTCGAAAACAACAACAACAACAAAAGAGGAGTAGAGAGATGATTGAATGAGTAAAGTGCTAGATGCACAGGTATGGCCTGAATTCAGATTCCTGACACCCACAGAAAAAGCCAGGCTTGGTAGCATGTTTCTCTAATCTCAGTACTGGTCCGTAGAGGCAGGAGGACCCCAGAGCTTCCTGCACAGCCAGTGTGGCTAAATTGACGTGTGCCAGACTCAGTGAGAGCCAGTTTCTCAAATAACAATGTGGAGAATGACCTAACACAAACCTCTCCACCTTTTCAAGGGCACACACAGAGGGGTGGTAGAGAGAGAAAGGTAGACAGACACACAGAGAGAAACAGAGACAGACACACACAGAGTGAAACAGAGAGAGAGACACACACACACAGATAGAGAGACAGACAGACACACACACACACAAGAGAGACAAGAGAGACAAACAGAAAAACAGATAAAGAGACAGACACAAACAGAGAGATATAGAAAGAGACAGAGACACACAGAAAGAGGGTATGAGAGACAGACAGAAACACACACACACACACACACACACACACACACACACACACACACACACACACGTATGCATGCAAGATTGAGGGGCACCTCTATATATTCCAGTTTTTCCTTCATGGGGTTCTGTAAACTAGTCCTTAGGCCTAGACTCGGCTCAGATGTCAAAGTGCCTGGAAGAAACGGACCCAAGGTCAGACTGCACAGGCTGCTGCTACTCTCTGCTTTGCTCTATAGGAATCACCAAGAGTGTCTTTGAATGGGAAAGAGCAGCATATTCTGAAAGTCAGACCTCATCTAGGATCTTGGAGGGGAGAGCAGATGAAAGAAGAAAATGGTAAGTTTGGGATGGTATGAGGCTTTGGTGGTAAGACGTAAAATTTGAGGGTCCTGGGCTTGGGAAATGGACTCATAATAAAAATCACTGAGTCCTCTCCTAAATGGGGGAGCTAACAAGAAAGTCCCTATGCTATAGCACTGATTTCAACACATGGTCTAAAGCAAGAGAAACAGAAATAGAAAATCTTGCTTAGAACTGTGTAAAATAAAGTAAGTTCTTTTGCAGAGCAAAAAAAAAACTTCCTGGCATTATCAGCACTGAAGGAGTGGTGGGTCCCTTGTAGCAACAGAATAGAACACTTGCTCTTATCCAGCCTGGCTCAGATCACACTGGCCTGTTTAATCATTACTGGAATATTACAGATTCTATGTTCTGCATAGCATGATTGCAGGCATAGATACCAAAAATAGAGAATTAGTTGAGGAAGACAAGTGCAGAGTCTACGAGTTTATGAGGTCTGACTGTAGGTGCCAGGTCTGAGCATAGCAACTTCATCAACGAAGGCAAAGGCTACCTGCCTCCTGTCAGTGAGGGTGGCTTCAGATTTCCAGCATTAGCATCTTGGGTCCGACTAATTTGCATATGAGTGATATTAGCAAGGATGAAAAGATAGTTTCTAGAAGAAATGACTACAGAAAGGAGCATTTGTCAAAGAGAGCAAATGATAGGTTGGTCCGACGCCGCTTCTACTGTAGGATTCATGTGTTTGTTTTGTTTTATTAACATCTATCCTTGCTCAGAATAATGGATTTCATTTTGGCAATGTTATAACATAATTTGTGTACCCTTCTTATTTTGCTCCCCCATCTATCCCTATCTCTCTCCCTTTCTCTCTCTCTCTCTCTCTCTCTCTCTCTCTCTCTCTCTCTCTCCTTCTCTCTCTCCCCATCTCTCCCACTCCCTCTCGGACTCTTTTCCATTTTATTGCTAAGTTCTCATGCTTGCGTGTTGAGACTGGCCAAAAACTGTAGATCCCATTCGGACTCTAACAAAATGACTTGATGTCACAGGAGAAAAGATTCACATCCGGAAAATGACCAAGGGATGCATTCAGCTTCTCACCGGCAAAGGGGAGAGAACACTCCCATGTGGAAGGGAAGCAATGGCTTCTCACCTAGAGAAGCAAGCATCTCTGAGGATTGCACATGCACACGTGTGAATGGGGCACAGTATAAATAAGGCAGCTCTTCATGGGATAGCTGTAACAAGCACAAGAGTGAGAAGAGGCTCCTTTGGTTGATCTCTGTTATCTCAATGCCATGTGTTTATACTGTTCATTCTTCATCTCACAGCTCTCGGCAGATTTGAGATCATAAGGTCAATACTACTGTGATGTCCCTCCAAAGTCCATTACTCCTGGTTGGCCTCTTTGAGCAAGGAAGGGCTGCTCAGATACTCTATATGCCAAGGCATGCTGCTTGCCCCATTCAGAGAGATACTGAGGCCTCCACTGAGGTTTTCTGAGTGCTCTTGTGTCCAATGATTACTCCAGAAGGACAGAATGAACTGTTTGGTGCTTTCATCTTGCCAGGAATGAGACAGAGTTGGGTAGAGTGGGGTTGGATTTATTTTTAGGTTCAATGGTTAACAAGCTCTGGCATCTTTATGCTCTGAATGCTAAAGCCTGTCTTGACACCAAATCCTGGCCTGAGGACATTCTCAAATTTTTTATGAAGTACTCCAGCTCTCTGGAGGAATAGATCTTTCCAAACTGCCCCGTGAGCTCTGCAGAAAAGGCCCCTGTTCTGACAGCTTGGCTTGAAGAACCTGCCATCACGTATATCAAGTTTCAAAACTTCAGATATTTGCTAACTCATAGAGCAAGTGAAAGTTATATGAGGGTCTTAGGAGCTAAGATGGGACTCTACCCAAGCCAGAGGGGATGCAGAGCTTAGGAGCTAAGACAGGACTCTACCCAAGCCAGAGGAGATGCAGAGTTGAGAACTCTCTCCTATGAAAAGGGTGGTGTTGGAGGACAGGCAGATAGGTGAAGAAAAATAACCACTTCCTTCCTTCGTTTTAGAGGCATTGGGCATTTGGAGAGGGGGAAGATGCTCCCTTCAATATGAGCAATGGATCAATGCAACTTTTCACCTGGAGTGCCTCTCCTACAGAAGAGTGTTCACACCAGGAAGATGACCACAAAGCAGATGCAGCCTCTAAACAAGTGTGCCTCTCCCACAGGAGAGACGGTATGTTCACATACAGAACGGAGCTTATCCAGGTCACTGAGCCAAAGCCTGGGTCAGCCTCTTCCTTTTGCCATGCCAGCAGACCTGCAGAGGTCAGAGGAGGGCTGACCCTTTAACCATCATGTCTCTGGGAGAATGTCTCCCAGAGTGGTCAGGAGGAGTGCATTGAAACAAGGTGCAGGCTCCCACTGTGTTTTTTTCCAGTTCCCACGCTGCAATGTGGAGAAGGTTAGTTCCTGACTCTGAGACTCCAGCCGTGGCCTGAGACCTTATGCCAGCAAACTACCCACCTAGAATGGTATGACTACCCACGCTACCCACCCTTCTGGATCTGGTCTCTGTAATTAGTTTTCTAAGGCTTCCCTGGCAAAGCACCACAGCCTGGCTGTCATATCAACATCAATTTCTTTTTCACAGTTCTGGAACTAGGAATCCAAGATCAATATGTCTGAGGGTTGGTTTTCCCCCAGGCCTCACTTCCCAGCTTCTAGATGACTGCCTAAGCCCGCACATGGCCTCTCTCCAGGCACACAGATCCTTAGACTCTTTCTTTTCTCATGAGGACACCTGTTACATCAGATCCAGTCTCACCATTTCATTATCTCCAAATACATTTACCACTCCAGGGACTAGGGTTGCAGTGTCAGTATATAAATTCTGAGGGAATATAGTTTAGGTCCTAACAGTCACTTATTGACTATATGACTGGCGGAAGTTAAACTTTCTGAGCCTCCATTTCTACAATTATGAAATGGAAAGAGAAATACCTACCCTACGAGGCTAGTAAGGACATTTCAACTTATACTGCTTACAAATAACCCCCAAATCCTTGAGTCCTCAGGTTCCAGCTTGACTCTTGCAAGGTTGCTGAGTGTGCATAGCAAGTGCAGCTGGGTTACCCAGCCATTCTACTGAGTATGTGTGGATAGACGAATGCAGGTTAACATTAAACAACAGCAAGAAAGAAAAGAACATGGCATTTTAAGTAATAGTTTATGCATATTCCTTTTCAGAGAATCTATATGTGGAATTTCAGTCTGGGGAAAGTACTCTATACAAATTCAAAAACGAAAGTTATAATAAGTTCAGGTATTAGAAAACGAGAGAAAGCTGGTTTTCATTTTGCTGCAGTATTTTTTTCCCCTTTCAACACTTTAATTTTAGAGTGAAGTGATTCAAATTATGTTCCCTAATGGTCTTTGGTGTGCATTTTACAAATTGAAGGAAGAACAAAACAGAAGAGAGAAGCCATTGCTATAATGGGTTTCATTTTTCTTCTTCTTTTTTAATCTAATGTTTTGAAGTGCTCTCTCATGGGAATAGAAGTTCCTTCACGAAAGCTGAAATGAAAGGGAAGAATTCTCCACACAGAGAGGCTCACAAACACATTTCCAATCTTATCTCCATGAATAGAATAGGTTTTTGCTGACATGACATCGGTCTGTGAGCCTCGTGATGAAGGTTATCTCAAAGGGAAGATTCCATCTCAGGGAAATAGAGGAAATCTGCTCAGAAAGAACTTGCTTTTCCTTCTTGCTCCTCGCCTGGCAGAGCTGATGATTCTGTCCTTCCCAGAGGCAGAGGTGACATCCAGAGGCCTATCCGGGGACAGGGTTGAGAGTAGTAGCTGCTGAGGCTACACCGGAAGCAGATGTTTGCCCAGAAAGATGTGTCCTGGGATGAGCGGGAACACATCACAAAGGGGGGAAGGGAGTCTGTGGGGGACAGGCTCAGGGATATTTTCTCTAATCAGTTGTAGGACATTTTGAGGACATCTGAACTGTGTTTGGAGATCTCTTTCCTTCCTCTTGAGGTTATTCTGCTGTTCTTCAGCTAACTTCAAGAGTTAGCTTGCTACTCTACCTGCTGAGGCTGAGGCCAAGGTCTGGCCCTGGAAGACCTTAGCACTTATTCATGGTTCTCCTCAGTTTTGCTCAAATCCAGATAATGTTCCAGATCCTTTCTAAACCACATGGAGTTTGACAGATAAAGTACAGGAACCCAGCTGAATTTAAAGCTTAGATTAATGGTAATGTCTCAGAGTATGTGATCATTTTTATCACCCCTGCAACTGAATGCTTGATGCTACTAGCAGAGATCAAAGATTCATTTTGTTCATGGTTTTAGAGGCTTCCTTTCATCATGGCAAGCAGCACGGCAGAGCATCCTGCATCCTGACAGGCAGGAAGCAGAGCACTAGTATAACCAGGGCAAGATACAACCCCCAATGACTTCCTCAAGGCAGATCAACCTGCTATAGTTCCGATATTTCCTCGTAGTCAGATCAAAGTTTAAATGCATCAATAAATATTTATATGTTTTTAGTCTGTCTAATAAAGGCCCTAAATATTATGACCTAACTTTGTCTTTTGAGTTTTTTGGTGTGGTTTTGTTGTTGTTATTTATTTGTTCTTGTTTTGTTATAATTGTTTGTTTGTTGTGTTATATTTTTTTGCTAAGTTCTCTTTCCTGTTTGCTTCCCCCCCTCCCACTGGATTCCCCACAGCAGACATTGCAATATGAACCCGAGTCCAGCAATTTAATTTGGCTACTTTGAATGCGTTGGTAAAGAAAGAGGAAGTCCAGCATTGCCAGTAGTGGGTGGCTAAAGCTGGGTCCTGTGGGAGAAATTCTGAGAAACAAAACCCATTTGTCCAGACTGTGGGCAGAAACAGCTGGGCTCTTTACATACCAACTGTGCCAGTTACTAGCTGAGGGCTATGTGGAGTGTTATTCCTCTCAGGTCATGTTCACAGGGAGGGGGCATGACCTTCTGGCCATCTCAAGAAAAGAGGAGATTCGGGCAGGTAAGAGCATCCTGGAGATAGAATATCAACGTGCCCTGGGAACAGGGACAGTGGTAGCTGCTGTGGACTGTTTATCCTCTTTAGGGCCCTTCTCTTTGCTACTGTCAGACTCTTCCTATCTTTATCCTCACTGCCCTTTGTTCTACTCAGACTGTAACTTAAACTGTGAATCAAGACCTCTGGGGGTGGGGGTGAGGGTCATAATTGAATGTGGGATCATGGAAGGCTGGCACAACATAAACGATTTATGAACGGATGGCTGCCCCAAATTAATTCAACATCGGTAGTGCATAGTGTGTTTCCAAGGTGTTTCTGGTGGTGCCCACCTGTGTTACATCACCTGACAGCCCTGCGGCCTTGGTTCAGAAGACAGAGCATGAGCACCTCACACCGCACCTGCCCACACAGCAAGCAACTCTAACAAAGGCAATTAGCCTGAACCACATCTCTCCAGCTCGAGAGTACCATATGATGTGAGTTGCAGTAATTTCACTACAAACACAAAGTCTCCAGCTCTTATAATAATACAATAATTTAATTAAGGAAAACAAAACTATTTTTATTGCCATTTATCAATGTGTAAGCATGAAGTTGTTATATCACTGAATTGGGTTAAGGGGTCAGAATATTATGATTTAAAAAGTTGCTGTTTGTTGATCTGGAGTGTTTGCTAGTTAGGAGTGTTTACTGGTCATCTGAGCCCTGGAGTTAGACATCCAGTAAGCTTATATCATGATTCACAACCAACTGTAACTCCAGCATCAGGGGATATGATACCCTCTTCTTGATTCTGAGGGTACCTGCACTCACATGTAAACACATCTGCACACAGATGCACGCATATACACATAATTTTAAGGATAAAAATAAATCTTTAAAAATGGCTGTTGCTGACTAATGTTTCATTTAAAAAGATCATTCAATGGACCTGGCTTGGAATGTCTGAAATGGCCCTAAAGACTTACGCCCACTGCACTATATATTTATGTGAAATAGTGTTCTCAGCATTGATGATCACTAAATTCAAGTATCAGTCAGCTCTGAACAATGCGGAAAATGCTCATTATCCTGGAGCATCAAATACTCAGCCAAGATTTAGTTCTTTAAGTAAAAATTAATAAGCACATCCAAATATTAGTAATTTCAAATTGCCGTACTTAAGACAGATTTCCTGCCAATTTCATTATGTATTAACATTGTATTAAGCGTTGCCCCAAGGAGCAGGCCTGTGAGAGAAGAGGTCCATCTAAAGAATGGGCTCTGAGCTGGGTGTGGCGGCGCGCACACCTGTAATCCCAGCACTCGGGAGGCAGAGGCAGGCGGATTTCTAAGTTCGAGGCCAGCCTGGTCTACAGAGTGAGTTCCAGGACAGCCAGGACTACTCAGAGAAACCCTGTCTCGAACCCCCCCCCCCCAAAAAAAAAGAATGGGCTCTGATGCCCTCCTCATTACCTTGTCCCTCACCACCTATGGCAGGCGGGAGAGCTGGCCCTGAAGTCATGAGAACAGGAGAACTGGCCCCATCCCTCACCAGCTGCAACACTAGGGTGAGTGGAGCCTGCGCCTCACCTAGGCAGCACAGTAGAGCTGGCCCTGGAGGTAGGAGAACAGGAGAGTTGTCCTGGCCCTTTGCTGGCTGAGGTATTGGATGAGCTAGCTAGGGCAGTGATGGAGAGCTCACCCTGGTGACAAGGGGAGTGCAGGAGAGCTGGCAGGCCCGGGTCCAGGGCTGTGAGTTGGCCCCACTGATGAACTGCTGGCTCATGTGAGCAGGGTTGTACCTACAGATCCACAGCTGCCAGATCTCCATGACAACAACAGGATATCAGGGAGGAGTCCCAGGGAGGAGCCAATACTACCAGAGGCCAGAGGCCTTGAACCAGACCAGTGAGCCATTGCAGTGAACATTTGCAAACAAAGATGTGTGGATAAAAGGATGTGGTGTGGGACACACTGTGACACACTGCATCTTCCACAATGAAATTTTTTTCACCCTTGTTTTTGGGGGGAAGTTGCAAGGTGGAGGGCAGGTATGAGGTGACAGAGAGATGATTGGTATTGGGGTGCATGATGTAAAATTCACAAAGAACCAATAAAAAGTTTAAAATAAAAAAAAATTTTAAAAAGGAGAATGGGTTTTTTTTTTCCTCCAAGCAGCCTGAACTGACCAGCCGACGCTCTCTTGACTTAGAGAACCTCACAAACATGCAAATCATGTGTTCTTAATGGTAACACTTGTAAAATTCTCAGGGCTTTTGGGATTCTACACATCTGAAAGTCTGCCTGAACATATCACTTTAAAGAAGTAATATATGCCAATATCGTGGTACAATGGCAGACTTGGTGATGTGTCCAGGCCAAATGGGGGGACATGGATGAACAAAGTGTTAGTGAACCAAAAAGAATGTGAATTTTTGCTACATAGGCTTGAAAATGGAGGAAGGAGCTTAAGGCTTTAGACAGATGCTCTGGTCACTGAACACATCCAAGTGAACAAAGCTCTCAGGGTACATCCCCAAACCTATGGAGCTCAAGGTCATACTGGCCCATGTGAGACGGATCCTCTGCCACACTAAGATGATACTCTGAAAAGGAAGACAGAAGGAAGGGAGCCTGCATCCAAAAAATGAGAACCATGGGAAACTGGCAGAGCAAGGTGAACGGTACAGTAACCAGCTCAGCATGAGTGAAACCACATACATACATACTCATACAAACATTCATACAAAATATATACATACGTACAAACATGTATGTATGTATATATATATATATATATATATATATATATATATATATATATATATACACACACACACACACAAACATACATATACACATACATGCATCTGTTCTGATTTTAAAATAAAATAATATCTTTTTAAAAAATAAGAATCTGGTCAAACTAAATGCTCAATAAATTTTTTTTATTTTTCAGGGAAATGAGGTCCCAGGGCAGATTGCAGCTCCCTGAATTAGAAAGATATACAATCAATCAGGCTGTAAGAATTCCATCCTAGTGGAGTGAAAGCTCAAGCAGAAACCTCCCTGAGATGGGCTGTAGCAGGGGAAAAACTTGAATTTGGAAAAACTGAAATTGGTAAATGGCTGGGGACTTGGTGGGGACACGTTGTTGAAGAAATGCAGGTCAACAAATCTATGGAGCTTAAGGTCAGTCAGCAGGCACCCTAGACTTTGTGAGTTTTATTTCCAGATTCCCCAGAGCATTGTCACAGTAAATACTGAAGGAAAACCACTCCATGCTTTGGTGGAAGGAGGGGAGACAGAACTCTTGATGTCTGCCAGAGCTGTCTGTTCTTGCCAAGATCAGCATTTAGGAGAATCGATTTTCCCAGAAGCTAAACGGATGGGTTTTATCAGACTGTAACTTATCCTAGAGAAGGAAAAAAGGAACATGCCCCCACCCCCTGTCTCCTCTAGCCATCCTACCTCACCTCACATGAACAGGGCCTGAGAAGTACTGGTGGAGTTCATAATCTGGGGACACACACTCTCAAAAAGTCTATAATCCAGCCACAGGAATACAGAAGATGCCTTGTCCTGCACCATCTCACTGTCTTGCTGCTAAAGGTCTGCTTACCAGTTCAGTTACTCTCCCCCAACATAAGAATAGCAATCAGAAACCACAGTGGTATCTGGAATTATCAGATCAGCAATGTTTCTTGTAACGTTTTAACAGAAACAGTGTAGTTTTATATATTTATGGATACAGTGTGATGTATTTCAACTCAAGTATACAAATTAGTAGACTAAGGTAATTGGTATTTGCATCACCTCAAGAATTTATCAAATCCCTCTAGAGTTGAAGAGTTTTGACGATTACCCTGAGAGAGTTGGGGAAAGTATAGAAAACCCAAGAGTCGATGAATAATGGGAGCAGAGGGACTCAGGCAGGAGTTCTACTACAGACTCTAACTGAGGGGCCAGAGACAAAACCATTGATAGAAATGACAGACAAAGACCATCTTTACTAGGCTCATTAGTAACTTAGACATAGTGAAGGAAGACTCCCTAAGCTTAAATGTACAAAATCAGTAACTTCCCAAAATGAAGAAACAGAGAAAATGTCTGAAAAATGAAAGTAGCTGTACAACTACCAAAGTCATGAAATGCACGTGATGGGATCACAGGAGAGAGGACGGGAGGCGGAGGGATCACAGGAGAGAGGACGGGAGGCGGAGGGATCACAGGAGAGAGGACGGGAGGCAGAGAAGCAAGATTTTGAAATAGTGGCTGAAGACATTCCAGCCTAGAAGCTACCCTTCCAGAAATCCCACAGAAAATGAATCAATGAAACCAAAGAAAGAGAGCGAGAGTTGGGCACACTGACACACATATGTAACCCTAGCACTCAGGAAGTTGTTGAGAGGGATTGCGAAGTTGAAGGATGCTGTACTTCTCAATCGCAAAATACCAGCCTGAAATACAGAGTGAGGACCTGTTCCTAAACAAACAAACAAACAAACAAATCAATAAACTATACCTCATCTTACATACTAGTCAGCTTCTAGTTAGTGTAACAAGATACCTAAGGTAATCAACCGAAAAAGAGGAGGTTGATTTCACCTCACAGTCTTGGAAGTTTATATAGGGTAGCTATGGCTTTGGAGCATATGAAGCAACCCATCATAGATGGAGTGGGTATCCAAGGAAGCATGTGACTCTCAGGCAGTCATGAGGTAAAGACAGAAAGGAAAAGACAAAAGTCCCATAATTCCCTTAGAAGCTGTACCCCAAAGACTAGAAGGCTTCTTAAAACATTCCCATCTCTTAAAATTTCTACTCACTCCCAATAGCACCAGGCTTAAGACTAAGCCTTTAACACCATGGCACCTGAGGGAAAGCCCAGACAGTAGAACAGTGTAGCATTCAAATTCAAGAAAGTCAAAGCTAAATAAGTATCCTGGAAAAGGCCAGTGGGGGAAAACACACCTTCTGTGATGGTTTAATGAGGTGACTTCCATAGTCTTGGCATTTGAATGTCTGGCCCTTAGTGGGTGCTGCTCTTTGGGTTAGTTTAGGAAGTTTAGCTTCGCTGGAAGAACTACATCACTAGAGGTGAGCTTTGAAAGTTTAGAGACTCATACCACTTCAAGTCTATTCTCTGCCTCATGCTTAAGGCTAAGGGTGTGAGCCTTGAGCTGCTGCTGCAGCCACCGTGCCTGCTGCCAGCCTCCTCCACTCTACCATCATTAAGTCTAACCCTTGAGAACTATGAGCCCAATAAACCCTTTCTTCTCTAAGTCTCCTTGGTCACGGTGCTTTATCCCAGTAGTGGAAAAGTAACGAGTGTACCTTCCCAACAGAGGACAGGAAGGAGCAGCTGTATTGACTTCTCAGAGCCCATGTAAACAAAATCAGATAGCCATGACTAGTGTGAAAAAATATGGACACCAACAGAGTTCCCACCTGAGAAATGCTCCCACAAAAGTGAAGGAGAAATAAAGCCTTCTTAAAAAAAAATGAAGGGATTTGTTGTATTTCGGTATAACTTGAAAAGAGACAGTGGAGCAAGTTCTTCAGAGAAGGAAAATAGTAATGGCCAGAAACGCAAATCTAAAGACAGAAGAGCACAGGAGACAGAACAAGGAAGAACAGGTTAAAAATAAATGTGTGTGATTCTTAAATGATCTATAGAGATAGAAGTTTTAGCAATGTGTTCAATTATGTGTGATTTGTATCACCAAGATGAATGGTAGCAACACGGGAGGAGATAACAGGGAGAAACTAGGAATATTCTGTAATTATGAGGAACTTGCACTGACTGAAGCATTGCTGTGTTATTTGAAAGTGGATATCTTAAAGATAAATCACAAACCATAGGGTAATCACTAAAATTGATTGCTAATGAGATTTCTAAATTGAAATACTAACAAAGAATAAAGTTTGAAATCCTACAGTACTTAATAGGGAGCTTAATAGAGAAGAAAAGTAGGAACAAAAACAAGGGTAACTAGTAGAAAACAATAAAAAAGAAATATATCAAACTGTATCAATATTCACCTTAAATACTACTGATCTAAATACACCAATAAAACAAATTTATCAAGGTGAATGAAGAATATAACAACTGTATGTTCTCTATAAGAAGTCCATTTTAAATATGAAAATGTTCATTGATTATAATTAAAAGGGCGAGATAATATGTCAAGCAAATAAGACAATGCTGACTTGAGACATTAGGGGTAATGGTAGCATTATGTATCGAGGCTGCAAGGAGACATTCCCTCTTTAATGTGGTTGGGAAAATAACTGAGTATCAAGATTCATGTAGCCAAAACTAACAGATCTACAAGGACAAAACAGATGAAGCCACTACTATAGATGGAGACCAGTGGCTCTCTACCAGAAAGGGACACTTCCTGGGTTGGCAAGATGGCTTAATGGGGAAAAGTGCCTGCTGCTAAGTATGTGATCTAAGTTGGATTGCTGGGATTCACGTGGTGGAAAAAGAAAATCAACTCTGGTAAATTGTTCTCTGACCTCTACATACATGCTATGACACACACACATATAAAGATAGATAGATAGATAGATGGATGGATAGATAGATAGATAGATAGATAGATAGATAGATAGATAGATGTAAGTTTTAAAAATAAATGGATTGATCCTTCAGGCAAAATGTTAATATGGACATGATTGAGCAGAACAACAGCATATGTCAACTAGATATAGTTGATATTATTTAGAGTTCATCCTCAAAAATAAAATTACATGCTCTTCTCAACTTTACATGGAACTTTCTCCCAAATAGACCACATTGTGACCCATAAACATCCTTAGTAAAAGTAAAGGAATGCAAATCATATAATGTTGGCTCTTATCAGTAAAATTAAACTGAAAATCAATAACAGAATACTATATAGAAGAGTCTAAAAGTACACAAAAAATAAGTAATACATAAATAAAGATCAAATTTAAATTATCTTGACCCAAATGAAAATGAGCCTTATCAAAGTTCATGGGGTAACTGGGGAGACATTGTCAGTGAACCTCGTTCTTAACATGGGAACCAAAACTTTAAATGTGTATGTTAAAAAAGAAGAAAAATCTAAAACCAGTCATCTAAGTTTCTACACTAGGAAACTTAAAAAGATGAGTAAAGAAAAGTAAATAAACCCAAAGTAAGAGCAAAAAGAGAAGAAATAAACATTACATCAGTGAAAGCTTGAAAGAGATATCAATAGATACTGTCAGCAAAACAAAGCACTGACTTATTAAAATTTTCAATACAATCAATAAGCATGCAGACAAGATAAGTAAAAAAGAGAAAAGACACACATCCCAAGATCAGAGTGAAAGGAAATTTCACCACAGACCTCTTGAATGGTAAAAAGATAGTAAATAAATATCACAAACAACTCCATAAATACAAACTTGACAACTCAGAGAAGCAGACCAGTCCTTAAAAGATGAATGTGCCAGAGGACACAAGAAGAAACAGGTAAGTAAGCAGGCTAGCATCTAATAAACAGACCTAGTACTCAAAAACCTTCCAAACAAAAAGCACCTGACTGAGGTAATTTCATAGGAATTTCTAAAAAATGTAGGAATCCCACCAATTTTGTAAAGTATCTTTAGAACATAGAAGCAAATGGAAATGTGTGTCATAATTTTATCTGATGATTTTATATCAAATATTAAATAAGGCATTGTCAGCAAACTGCAATCAAATGACTTTCATGAACAGAAGTGAAAAAATCCTCATCAAATTTTTAGTAAACATAATGCAAAATAAATATGAAGAATTACATGTGATAACTAAGTAGGCTTGCTCAGGTTACAAGTTTAGTTCAGAATTTAAGAATGACTTAATATACATCCACCACATGAACAGCCTAAAGAAGAAAAGGTACATGCCAGTATCAATAGATGCAGAAAGAGCATTTGACCTATGCAAACACTAGCATCAAATCAGAAAAAGGAGCTTTCTCCACTTGCTAACAGAAGTCAAAACAACAACAAACAAACTGCCTTATAATGAGAAAGCTGTAACTTTTCTGACAAAATCAGGACCATGGCAAGACTATTTTCTTTTTAACAGTATTTTTACATTATATTTGAAGTCCTAGCGAATTCAGCAAGATTAAAAAAGAAGAGGAGGAGGAGGAAGAAGAAGAGAAGCAGAAGGAGGAGGAGGAAGACAAAGGGAGAGAAGGAAGGAAAAAAGGAAAAGTAAAGAAAGAATAAAGTTTGAGAGGGAGAAAAAATATGCATTTTCAAGTGATAAGATTGTCTAAATATAGCAGAATCAGAGAGAAAATTGGAACTAATTAGCAATTATAGTAAGATTGCAGGGCATAATTTTAACATAAATTAATTGTTTTCCTATATATCATCTAAGAACAAGTGGAATTTAAAATTAAAAACACATTTTCATTTACATTAATTTCCTAAGCAACTTCCACTCAGATTTAAATCCAACAAAGTAATAAAAGATTTATGAGAAAGTTTACAAAACTCTGAAGATGTTGTATTAGTTAATTTTCTATTCTTGTGGTAAAGCACCAGGACTAAGGCAGGTGTGTATGAGAAGAGGGACGCTGGGGTCAGGAGGCATAGGAGAGCAGAGGATGTTAGGACAGATACTGTAGGAGAGGAGGGGATGTGGGGCAGGAAATAGCAGAGAGGAGGGGGTGTGGGGCAGGAAGTAGCAGAGAGGAGGGGATGTGGGGCAGGAAATAGCAGAGAGGAGGGGGTGTGGGACAGGAAGTAGCTGAGAGGAGGGGGTGTGGGACAGGAAGTAGCTGAGAGGAGGGGATGTGGGACAGGAAGTAGCTGAAAGGAGGGAATGTGGGATAGGGAGTGTATGTAAGTGGGGAATGCTGGGACAGGGCATGTATGAGGAAGAGATGCTGAGAGCAGGAATGTACAGAAGCTCTATGCTCACTGTTCAATCTTCTATAAATTTAAACTACATTTAAAATGAAATGTATTAACTGAAAATATTTCAGTAGCAAATGTTTTGCTTTTACCTCCTCTGCTTCCATAGCCTTCCCTGAGGCC
>CACVCL010034808.1:0-16915 GCA_902729485.2 Mus minutoides
GGGCTAGTACAGTATTATCTTTTGAAACAGCTGCTTAGTAGGGAAAAGCCTTCCTAATGTTAGACCCAAGGGGATTTTTCTCTGTAATTTGGATCAACAAAACAAATACTTTACTATCATTTAAAACGCACCTATTTTTAAAGTAATATCTACAAGGATCAGAGTGAGTAATGGCACAATATCTATAATTACTTCAAAATCTTTCAACAGAGGGCTAAAGAAATAGTTCGACCGTGCTTTCTGGGCAAGCAGACCTGAATTTTTTGAATCCCCAGAAACAAAGCTGGATGGAGTAGTCCACTCTTGTGGCCCCACTGGACCTATGACAGGTAGAAGTAGAGAGAGAATCCCTGCACACTCATTCATGGGCCACCTAGCCTGTCTCAAACAAGATAAGAGATAAAGACTGATACCACACAGATACTATAGCATATATAATCCCACACTCACACACATGGACATCATGCACATACATACAAATCCTTCAACAAAAATAAAAATGACAAAGAGCCAGGGGTGGCAGAAGAGGCCTGTTTTCCTACCTTCTAGAGGAGACTCCTATAGTAAAATCAAAACTATGGCTAAAAGAAGGAAGCCAGTGTTAATGACTGGATCTCCTCAAGTGGGGGTAGGCACTTGTGAACTAGTTCCTCATCTTGTAAGAGACTAAACATTTTCATAATAAATTATCAGCTTTGAAAGATGAAAGAATACAAATATACTTAGAAATGTTGTGTATAATAATAGTGGCATTTCAAATTAGAGTTGAAAAGACAGATTACTTAATAAATGGTATCAGGAAAAACGATTAGTCATCTGGGAGACTGAGAGCAGGTCTATCCATCACCTGTAAATCAGAGACAGTTCCACATAACTGATTTAAATGTATGAAAATGAGAGTGTTAGCGTAATAGCAGGAACAAGGCCAGGCAACTGCTGACATCTAGAACTTAAAAAAAAAAAATCAACTGTGTAAAAAACAGTGTCTTCACAACAAATGTAACCAAGAATAACAAGTGTCCTGTGGCCAGCTAATGTCCCTGAGAGAATACCTTCAAATTAGTAACCACCATCCAATAAAACAATAACAAAAGGCTATTAATAGGTCACAGAAAAGGAAGTAAAATGATTCTTATGAGAAATGCAACTCAAAAGACACTAAAATACTATTTTTTACTCATCAGATTAGTAAAGACCAAAAAGGCTCATAAGATGGTATGTTAGCCAGACTCTGGGAAAATAACAAACTCATAAATTGTTGATAGAAACATAAATTAATACACTCTCTACAGATGGCAACACGTCTATAATAAAATTATATATTTACACACATTTAACACAGATATTACACTTACAGATATTTACTCCAAAGATCAGTTACATGTATGCAAAATGACACACACACACACACATTACACCTACACACAAAGACACAGGAATCACTGCAGCATCACTGGTAATAACAACAGATAAGAAGCAGGAGCTCTTAGGAAGCATTGGAGTTGAAGAGATGGCCCAGCGGTTAGGAGCACATGCTCTTCCAGAGGTCACGAGTTCAATTCCCAGCAACCACATGGTGGCTCACAACTATCTGTAATGGGATCTAATGCCCTCCTCTTGTGTGTCAATAACAGTGTGCTGATATACATAAAATGAATAAATAAGTCTTTTTTTTAAAAAATGAAGGAAGAAAGGATTGGTTAAGACTGTGCTTCACTGATAAATGGACTACAGCACACTTAGAACAAGTCTGAGCCTGCTGGGTACGGAAGCCCAGAGCCTGGGACATGCTAGGCAAGCAAGGGCTCTACCAGGATGCTCTCCAGTCGTTCACTCTCTGGCCAAACATTCTTTCTGATTCTTTGAATTTATACTCTGTAAATTAAATATGTATTCATAAAAGTCCATTGCTAGTGTAGAGTCTTTGTTATATACATTATCAGTTTTAGTCTGAAACACGTAACATGTGTTGGTCTTCGGTTACAAGGAGAACCTTCTGCATCCAAGAGACCCCAGTACCACAATTAGCTCCTGGAATACATTTCTCACATGTAAATAATCTTTCCTGGCTGTCTTGCTCTCCCTGGGACTGGCAAGGGAGCACCCCCAAGCAGCTATCTAGCATGCTAACACATAGGTGCAGATGAGCAAGAAATAACACATGCTTTGCCTATGATTTTTCTCTGATTAAAGCAAAATGATTGGCAGTTCTGAATAGAGGAAAATTGTTGTGGAGTGTGCAAGAGGGAACTAAAAAAGCCCTTTCTCTAGCAAGAAAGCAGGCTAAGAAAGCAAAACAGGTAAGAGAAGGACAGGGATGGCAGAGCAAGCATAAGAACAAGAGCAGAAGTCACTAATGGCACCACACAGTCGTCCTAGCATACAGACAACATGCTGGGGTTGGAGCAATGCTTCAGTGGCTAAGAGCACATACTACTGTTATAGAGGGCCTGAGGTCCATCTTCAGCACCCATATCTAGCAGGTCACAAAGAGCTGTAACTCCAGATTCAGGGCTTCCACAGGCACTTTTACATACACACACAGACAGACAGACAGACAGACAGACACACACACACACACACACACACACACACACACACACACACACCATGTACATACATGTGCATGTGCATGCACAAAAGAAGGGAGAAATAAATAATAATTGAAAATGCTAAAATATGTAGACAGCCTTCATTAAATGCCTGCAACACAGATTTTGTTTTTGAGGCATAACTAATGTGTGTGTGGAGTATTAAGTACACAGAGGAGTTAACTGCAACCAGTTAGATTTTGGCATGCCATAGCCAAGGGAATTCTGGAAAGCATAATAGAAAATGTAAGGAAAGGGTAAAGATAGAGAGATTAGACTGCCAAGCCAATAGAAATGAGAAATCCATAAATAAAACAAGAGATGAGGGCTGGATAGCTGGATTCATGGTTAAAGCTTTTGCCTGTGCTCAGAATGTAAAGGCAAAGTATGCCCAGAGCAAGCTGACTGGTGAGATCTGCCTTACCAGTGAGCCCTGGACCCAAGCTAGAGACCCTGCCCCAGTATATAGGTAAAGAACAATCAAAGACAACACCTAATGTCAGCCTTGGACCCTAGCACATACATGTTCATTTACATCCATATATACACATTTTTAAAGGGGGCGAGGACATGGAGCACATTAAGAAAAACTTCCAAAATTCCAAAACTTCCATGTATATAGCTGAAAATACTGTCAATACTAGAAATACCTTCTATTTATTTCTTATTACAAAAGCACAATAAGGGCCTAAAGACTTTCTTGGAAAAAAAAATACACAAATACACAAACACCCAAAAGGGGGAAAGACAGGCATCAAACTTTCCCTAACCTCCCCCTCTAGTCCACAAAGGTCAGACGAGGACATCAGATCCCTTGGAGATGCAGTGACAGGTAGCTGGAAGCTGCACAACAGAGGTTCTGGAATCAAGTCCGGTCCTCTGCAAAAGCAGTAAGCACTCTTCACTGCTGAGCCATCTTTCCAGCTCCAAACCTCTCAGATGTAAGAATGCGTTCCCAAAACTGTTAGACCTAATCCAGCAGGTATGACACACTCCTAGGTATTCAAGAGAACAAAATTTACTACCTTTTCTGAAAGAATTATTCCAACACTGGATTCCAGAGTAAACAAAGTTGGGATTCTGCTACCTCCCTCTAGCCAAGAGTTAGCTCTGCAGTGGAGAAAGGAGGATGGGAGGAGGGACGGGAGAAGAGGCAAAGCCAGGTCTGCAGGGGCTGGTGCTGGGAGAAGAGGCAAAGCCAGGTCTGCAGGGGCTGGTGCTGGGAGAAGAGGCAAAGCCAGGTCTATAGGGTTGGTGCTCCTGATCTAAGTCTGGGCCTGAATGGAGGGAGAGAAAGAAGCTGAATAAAAATACATCCAAATTTAATTTCAAAGTCATCACTATTTTTTTAAGTGCCCCAAGAAGCTACACACGGACAGCAGAAGGTAATGATGCCCCACTGGCCTCTACCACACACAACAGAGGTCTATAATTAAAGAAACAATGTCACTCACAAGGCTAGAAATTCTGCTGCAAATGTATTACATTAAAGCACAAAACCTTACCCAACTCAGAGGAAAAGATGGAGTCACAGATATAAAATCAACTATTTATTTAGTTATTTAGTTATTTAGTTATATGTACATTGGTGTTTTGCCTGAATTTTATGTCTGTGTAAGAGTATTAGATCCCCAGAACATAAGTTACAGATAATTGTAAACTGCCATATGGGTGCTAGGAATTGCACCCAGATCCTCTAAAAAAAATAACTAGCACTCTTATCCACTGGGCCATCTCTCCAGCCCTTACAAAATCAATTATAATATCTGATTTTTTTTCTAAAAGCATTTTTGTTTTGAAACAGGATTTCACTCTGTGGCCTAGAATTCAGTATACAGCCCAGGCTGGTCTCAAACTCCTATCAATTATCCTGTTTCAGACTCTGAGATTACAGGCAAGTGTCACCATGCCCAAGAACATTCTCTGTGACCTTGATTAATTACCATATACTAATTTAACAAATTAATAGACCTTATTATAACATTTTCTTTTTTAATTATATTCTATTATTATTATTATTATTACTACTACTACCACTACCACTACCACCTGTATGTATTACTACTACTACTATCCGTATGAAGTTTGTGCACCATGTGCATGTCTGGTGCCTGAAGAAGACATGGATCCTCTGGAACTGGAGTTATGAACAACTAGGAACCTCTATGTGGGTGCTGGGAATTAAATCCAGGTCATCTGTTAACTGCTGAGCCATCTCTGGAGGCCCCATGATGACTTTTTCATGCAGACGCTTCACCCCTTGATCCTTTCTTATCCTCCCCTGAACCCTGCAAGTCTGCTCCCTCTTCCAACCTCCTCTAATCCATGAGTGTCTTTCAGTCTGGGTTCTGCACATGAGAGAAAACATACATAAATTTATCTGAGTCTGAATTATTTAATTTAATATAATGATCCCAAATCCCTCCCACTTTCCTGGAAATGATGTCTGATAATCATAGTTTTTATTTTATTTTCATAATAGCATCCTAAATCTACACACACACACACACACACACACACACACAAAAGAAAAGATGCCTTTGAGACATCATTCTTGTAAAGGTTTGGCCTAGATGCAAAAAGTCCTTTGCCAGCTCTCAATAGGACAGATGTGGCCAGAACACCAATAGTTTGATAGCACTAGATAAAAAGTATATCATGCAAACCTTTTTAATAACTTAATTATGATATTTACTTTTACAGTGTGCTGCACTTGCTGAGAGTAGATGAAGACTAGACAAGCATTCTCATGTTTTTTCCTGATCTGGTTTCCCAATGCAGCCCCAGCTCCAATTGTTTGACTAGACCAGTTGTAAAGTACTTGACTGCAGGCAACCTCAGACATACTCTCATCTAGCCCATGCTCACAAACAAAAGGATAATTGGCTTCTTCTCTACTGGTATCAGCCATAGTTTTAACAGATGGTGCCATTAACTGAGGAAGGTTTGGTACTGAATAAAACTAATGACAAACCATATGTCAGCAGCAAAACAGTGCTCTTGTCAAGGATATAGCACACTGGACTTTATTTATGTGTCTGGTTTTTTGATGGGGACACAACAATATAGTGCAGTAACATGAGCCGAAAGTAACAGGGAACCAGAAGAAACCCAGGAATGAGTGAAAAGCAGAGTCAAGATGCGCAGCTCCTTCCCAGCTTGTAAAGGTACCAAGCACACACACTAACTTCACACTTACAGCCCAGAGGGGCCTCGCTGCATTAGTTCATCAACTGTCTCCACCTTGACTACAAGCCTCAGACATTACTTAAAGTAATGATATAGCTGGTAAGACAGACACTCAATTTCTTTCTTCAGCAAACTTCTGTCTGTCCAAATGATGGTATTTTAGCCTTTGAGGAACAACAAAATATACTCAGATTTAATTCTTTGAGGAACAACAAAATATACTCAGATTTAAAGTACCCTGAGTTATTTTCTATTAAACACTATTTCAGAAGCTGGAGCATGGTGGTACATGCCTATCCACCAATAAGAGGCAGAAATTAGAGTCATGAGTTGGCTCCATAGTAAAACTCTCTCAAAGCAAAAGCTATCTCAGTAAACCATTGAAGAAATAATTCAAGCAGACATTAGATGTATCCAACATAACCTTATTTTAACAAAACTGGTCACAGAAAATGTGCAAAAGAAAATACTCAGCTTCATCATAAGAATCTCACTTCCATAGGGCTATACTTCAGGCCAGATGGTATTCTTTGATGTTAACAATGTAACTCCCAAGCTGGTGAGATGGCTCAGTGGGTAAGAGCATTCATTGACTGCTCTTCCGAAGGTCCTGAGTTCAAATCACAGCAACCACATGGTGGTTCACAACCACTCATAATGAGATCTGACTCTCTCTTCTGGTATGTCTGAAGATAGCTACAAGTACTTATGTATAATAATAAATAATCTTAAAAAGATGTAACTCCCAGTGCCACTCTATGACATAAAAATCTAATCTACTCATCATTTAGCCAGACAGCATAGTTAGCTGATAAAATACGCATTTAAAAGAATGAAGCAATCTTAGTTAGAAATGTGTATCCATTTCAATAAAGTAAGTGCAGGCATTTCAACAGAATCCCTTCAGGCAGAACAACAGGAGGTGGGAAGCCTAGTCTAGACAACACACACAGCCTACAATGCCCTCTAACCTCCAAGAGCTGACTTAAGAACAGCTTCTTCCACTTCATCTTCTGCTGTCTCATTCAAGGACAAGAACCTGTATCCATGACTTCCAGGAAAAGCAACCATGTGTGTGAATACACAGTGAATGTGCCCACAAGTCAAAGTCCCAGGGTAATGCCTGCCCACTACCCAAAGTCAATGAACAGTCTCAGGGTCTCCATTCTTTAAATGAGATCACCACCATACAACTAGGAGGATTTGTCAGAAGGACAAGATGAGATGACGCATGTAAAGGCCATGGCATCTGGTCAGGTAAAAGACATCCGAATAAATACCCCCCCCCCAAATTCCTAAGGCTCACAGGGAATCAGGACAGCCATCAAAACTTCATTGTCAAGCACTGGGTTATGCAATTTTCACCCTGAATTGAACTAGACTTCATGATGCATCTCTTAAGGTTAGTTTTCTCTCCCATTTCCCTCTCAGCAGCATCTGAGAACCAACACGTTCAGCCTGATAAATTTTCCAACAAGCACTGAGAAGATCTCCAATCAATAAGTAACAAACACAGAAATACATCCTTAAGACAGGACCTGAGGAACAAGGGGCTTCAAACACAGCTTTGGAGTCTGCATTTCTATCAGCTTGTATTTATTTACAAATGATTCTTTGGAGCTCAGAGTCTAGTCCCAGACTCCCCTCTGACCTTGAAATTCTCTATACTCAGCTCCTCTAGTTCCACCAACCTGCACATGGGTCGATCTCACCTGTTTTTCCCTTCCTTGTGTTCTACTATTTATAAGAGAAATCTACAGAGACAAATCTTCCATAAAAGCATAATTAAGAAATGGTTCTAAATAATGAAAAACAGGTTCTCATTATACAAGAATGTTTCAACTTCCTAAGTAAATATCTTTTCTATGTTTGATCTTAGCCTATTAAGGGTTGCCTAAATATATGATCTCAGATGTTGCATTAAAATAACAGTATTAAAAAAAAAAAAAACAAAAAAAAAACCAAGCCAGGCATAGTGGTGCACACCTTTAATCCCAGCACTCAGAAGGCAGAGTCAGGTGGATTTCTGAGTTCGAGGACAGCCTGGTCTACAAAGTGAGTTCCAGGACAGCCAGGGCTATACAGAGAAACCCTGTCTCGAAAAACAAACAAAACAAAACAAAACAAACAAAGAAACACACAAAACATACAAGAGTGGTTTTCAAGACCCTGAAGCTGACAGAGTGAAGGACAGTGCGCACCTGAGAAATGGAAGACAATGAATGATGAATGAGTTCCATGATGCCCAAGCTTGACTCCTTTCCAGACTGAGCTGCAGTGAGGATACTGAGAAGAAAAGTTTAGCAGACCAAAGGTTTGTGGGACAAGCTTGAGATCCAGAGTTTGGGTCCTCAGACCCACATAAAAGCTGATCTCCCATGATCCCGGCGCTTGGGAAGCAGAGACAGGGGATGCTGAGGGTAAGCTGGCTACACTAGCTATATTGGCAAGTCTATGACTCAGTAAGACCCCTGCCTCCATAAATAAAGAACAATTAAGGAGAACACCTAACTAACATCAACCCCTGGACTCCACAGCATGCCAAGACAAAGACAAACACAGAGAAGATGGAGGTGATGGCACAGAGCTCACACGGGCACCTGCTCTTTCAGCCACACAGAAAACCTGATGACTTGTCACCCACTGGGTAGCACACAGAAGGACCTTACCTCAGTACAAGGGATAATCAATCCTGACTAAGCCAAACCCCTATTTCACCCAAAGAGAACCAAGTTCTTCTAAAGAACTACAGCCTAGAACACAACTCAAGGATATGCAGAAAAGGCACAAAAACACCTCCGAGAAAAAACTTACAGTGATTTGAATCTAATATGCATGACAGAATAAGGGAAATGTTACCTCAAATTAAGGAGGAAATTCAGTACACAGGTGACCTAGAAATGACGCAAACATTATAATTCCAACAATAACACTAATATATTATATAACTGTGTGTTAAATACATTCAAATTTTAAGTGCAGACTTATAAGATATTCAAGAGGGTAGAGATGAAACTGAGTTGTTGTGGTCCTTCGGCTGGCAGGGAGAACTCTCTTCTTGAAAGGAGAGAGCTGCTCCTTTCTTGACGGCTCAAATTTTCTGTTAACCTTTAAGACTAGGGATGGAAGGGCTAAGAAGTGTCCAGAGGATGCCAGGCCTAGCTAGCCTCTCCCTGGCCCCACTGTAGACCAGAAACTCAAGTCTCCCTTGCTCAGCAATCAGCATCATTCAGTCTTGTAAGGCTTCTGTTGCTGTTGCAGTTCATTGCTGATTCGCTGAGGCAAGAACCCAACCAGCCAAGGAGCAGCCCTCCTCTTCCGATCCCATGGAACCCCCGTTCTCTCCATGGAGACAGCCTCCCTTTCAGGACCACGACCTCCCGGACAGCAGAGGCCATTGCTGATATGGCAGAAAGTAGAAGTTGTGCCAAACAGGTTTGATGCTCAGACTCTCGTCAGTGTGAAAAGAATCAGACATAAACACGCTAAGGAGAGGAAAGGTTATTTGGACTCAGCCTCAGTCAGAGCTTTCAGTCCATGGTCACGTGGCCCCATGTTTCCGTGTCTGCAATGAGGCACAATCGCAAGAGGGTAGGGGAGGCTGTGCACTCTCACACTAGCCAGGAAACAGAAAAATATAGAGGCAGAGAACGGGGTGGACAAGATACAGCCCTGAAGACACGTCCCCAGTGATCTACTTCCTCAGGTAGGCTCCACCTCCTACTTTCCAGAAACTCCCAAATTAATGCCACAGGGTAGGGATCAAGCCTTCAGTACAAGAGCCATGAGGGAAGGGCACATACAAATCATAATGTGGATCACTAGGTAAAATAGCAAGCAACTCCCAATTTTTACTCCCCTGATTTCCAAGGTCATGAGTATGATTACTAGAGATAACACATGCAATGGTCTTTGATTCACAGTGCACACTACATCCTGGGAAGAAGCAAGAACATCCTTTTATGGTGCTTTCTCTCAACTAGCACTGTGCTATGGCCAGAAGGAATACAATGCAAAGTGCCCTAAGAGTGGATAGAGATTTCTGAATCCACGGTTAATGGTGCTGACAGAAGTATTCTAGGTAGAGGAGAAAAAGCCATAAGCAGAATAGATGACTATTCCAGTAATAATGTATCTTTTCCTTCCCCGTGATGGAAAAGGTCCAATATATTTTAACCACCAACAGATGGCTGGCTGCTTCCCTCAGAGAATGGTGTCACACCAGGGACTCAATGATGGGACTCTACAGTTGGCAGAGTAGGCATTCAGCAGTAACATCAGCCAGGTCGGCCTTATTACAACACTAACAATAGTCCTTATTGTTGAACCCATGAATAGCTTTTCCCACTGCCAACACAGCCATTTATTCGTGGGCCTGTTGCTTAAGCCCTAAGATGGAGAGGAAGAGGACAGACATGAACACAGAGAGCTGCAGTCCTTCTCCTTCCACTTGCCTGTCCTTCACATTCACTTCTCACCCATCTTCAGACCATACAGAAAAAGCATTAATAAATGTCCACTCACCACTGTAGATTTTGATCTGTCCAATCTTCTCTCACTCTGTAAATACTAAGTGGCCACTCATACTTCTACAAGTTCTGCCAACTGGGGGTATTTTTTCCCACTGTCCTTCATGGTCAATTTTGTGGGGAACTTTGGTGCTGTGGTGTCTAATTCTGAGTATATGAGAAAATCCTTCACTCATTTGTAAACCAACTCAAACTTCTCCGTTCTTCAGTCAACTGTCATGGCAGCAACTCAGGAAGCCTTCGCCATGAGCAGAAGGAAGTAGGGCAGCAGCTGGCAACAAAAGGTCTGACCCACTCCTTAGAACTGATGTCCAGACCTGGTCAAGCTTGGTCTCCTATAGACCTTTTCCCTCTGATAACAGACTACTACTATGCATAGCTAAATGGGTCAGAAATGGGATGAGGAACTGTCAGAGGGCAGACAGGAGTGGAGATAACAACTGGACTGTAAAAACTAAAAGAAATTTTAAAAATCATTAATTAAAAAAAAACAATTTTTTTCAAGCTAAAGTCTAGTAGTCACTGATTAGTGGCTAAAAGGGGCTTTATATTGGTTCTGTGTCCCCTTCTGGGCTGATGGATCCAAGCAGGCAGTAGGAGACATGGTAGGATCTCAAACACGAGCTCTAGACACTAGACAGGGAAGTATTTTAGCAAATTACTTCAGCCCCTTTTAAGACTCACATTTGTATCTATAAGATAGAATCATAATGCTATCTAACCCACAGATCACTTTGGAAGAGTACGTGCAGGTACATGAAAATCCCTGCCCAGTGCTTCTTATGAGGCAAGTCCTCAACGTTACATTAGCTACTATCACTAATGCCTGTCAGCAGCATTGTGAAATCAACTTTTCCATTAGGTATTCCTACTGCTTTTTTAATCATGTTTAACCATCTGGCAACCCAATAACAATTATGTATAAGTAATAAACATAGCAAAGAATAATATGGTGAGAGGCACTGGTTAAATAAATGGGACCTGGCTTTCAGGCTGCCAGTAACTCATTCACTGGCTTGGCACAAGCCTCCCATATATTTGAGCCTCCATTTGCTGAGCTGTAAAACAAGTCTGAGTTAAATGCTATCAAGACTTCTTTCCTCCATTAGAATGTACAGTGCAGTAACCATATCTTAGACTTAAGTTTTAAGCCTATTCGTATGTGGTCCTCCCAGATTTCTGTCTGTATCATCCTTATCTAAACCAAACACCAGCCCACTTCTAAAGCATATTGGAGGGGACCCTCCACCAAGCACTAATATCAAACAGTTCCGAGAAGGTCCTTGAAATCACCACTCAACCATCTCCCTTGCAAGGCTTTGGCTAAAAACTTATAAAGGATAAAGGCCGGAGAGATGGCTCAGCAGATAAGAGCACTGAATCCTCTTCCAGAAGACCTGGGTTCAGTTCTCATTGCCCACATGATGGCTAATAATCATCTATAACTGCAGTTTCAGAGGACCTAAAACCTCTGCACACATGTGGTGCACAGACATACATGAAACCAAAATACCCGTAACATAAAAATTAAAACTCAAAATGTAAGGATAGGTGGCTCAGTGGGTTCAGGTACTTGCTGTGAAACCTGACTACCTGAGTTTAAAACCAAAGATCTACATGGGAGAAGGAAAAAAGAGACTCCGGCGACTGTTTTCTGACTTTTATGTACATGAGCACATATGTAAGGATCTGCAAGTTCACACACACACATCCACAGAATAAATCAATAATAAGCAATAATAAGCAAATTCAAAATTAAATCTTAAGCCCATTTAAAAAACAAAACAAGCAAAAACAAACAAACAAA
The DNA here is from genome assembly GCA_902729485.2 of Mus minutoides. Taxonomy (NCBI): domain Eukaryota; kingdom Metazoa; phylum Chordata; class Mammalia; order Rodentia; family Muridae; genus Mus; species Mus minutoides. The sequence goes on from CACVCL010034808.1 coordinate 12,117, forward strand.
AACAAAAACAAAAAAAAAAACGAACAGGGTCTTACTACCTAACCCTTGCTGGCCTGGAACTCACTACATAAACCAGACTGTCCTCAAATTCACGGGAGCTACTTGCCTCTATTTACCAAGTGCTCTGATTAAGAGAATATGTAACCATGCCTAGCACTTAGGCACTAGTTTTGAAATAAAAATGTCCCTCTCAAACTCAAACTAATTTACCTACAAGAAAAAACCAGGAATCATTACCATCTTTACTAGATGGACCACACATAGTGCTACTCACAACTGATCAATAGCATTGGATTAACCCACATTAACTCAAAATTAAACAAGCTGACACCATTTGCATTTAATTATGTGTCTCTGCTCCTTCTCAGAGGTACTGAGGCTTTTATGATCATTTGCCCGGCATTCATCAATAACACCAATTTTCTCAGTAATCTGACCTAAGCACAGGCTGCAGGGAAAGCAAGACAGGAAGAACTTAGCAATGCCATAGAACAGGAGCATCTGTCACTCGGTACACAGAATGAAAGCATGTTACGTTTTTACACAGGTGTGTCTCATGTTATGTGATATACATCCTAATCTAATAGCATACAGAAAATGACTTTTATGAATCTAATACAAGCTTAAATATATTAATGGTGTTTTCTAGCCAGAAATAAAAAATGAATACTGTTTCAGAATCAAAAAATAAATGTTGTAAGTTGGAAGAAGGACATGCTGCAGGGAATGTGGAAGAAAGAAATGGCAGAGTGGATAAAGTCATTTTTCAAAGAACACATATATGAAGCTCTCCAGAATAAAGACAATTTATAGTTTTAAAAGGTTATTATTAAAGAATAATTTATTTCATATATTATTGGTATGTGTAGATTAGATAGATAGACAGACAGACAAATTGATTGATTATGGATGATAGATAGGTAAACAAATAGATGGAGTATGGATGACAGAGAAAGATGGTAGAAATATCCATGTGTGCATTCTGTTTCTGACCATCAGATTTACTTGCAATAATCAAAATATTATAAATGAAAGTGAATATAAAATCTTAGTTATTAGAAATAATATTTAATATTAAATATTTAATCATACTTTAAAACATTATTATTGCAAAAGATAAAGATAGAGACCTATACACACACAAATAAAATAGATTTGGGAAACTAAGGATCACCAGTGCAAAAAAAAGAAAAAGTATTTCACTCAGGGTCCCATGAACAATGGTGACTTTGATGACACTCGTACAATCAAACTATTTAGATGCAGAGGCCTCCCCAGCAACCTGACATGCTTACTTACTAGCATTTACAGTAGGTTAAACAACACATGGGAAAAGGTAAAGTGAGCGCTCTATGCCTTTGCAAATCCAAGGCCATCGGTGCTCGAAGAAGTGATCAACCTTGGTCAATAACCAGAAATCCCATCTGAAAAGGTAGATTTGTATCAGCCGCCTGCCCCAGGAGACACACAAATGAACATACTCACATGATTTGTAGTATAAAAAAAAAAAAAGAAAAGAAAAGAAAAGAAAAGAAAAGAAAAGAAAAGAAAAGAAAAGAAAAGAGAAAAACCACTACTAAAAGGACCACGCTGGGGAGGGAAGTCATTGATCATGCCAAACATAAAGCCTCCAGTAAAGTAAGAGCCAACATTAAGTGCATTAAAATGAGTACATGATTTTTCATAATTACAAAGCAAATCACAAGCCTTCTAAAATGAGCCAACGACCGTGATGAGACCCGTGTACTGAGCATGTCATAGCACTGCTGTTACAATGTCAAACTGCTGCTCCCTTTTCCAGAAAGGAAAGGTAAGCTGTCAGACAGCTTTCTGATATCCTGACAGGATACCACAGCTAATTTCTGGAAAAGATGATCAGTAAGCCAAATGTGTTAGATTAGCCTTTTATGTGGCAGTCAATCACAGCTGCACATGCTATAGAAGGAGTTAACATTTTGCTCACTATACCTTAAGCTATCAGGAAGACCAATTTTATGCAAATCTTCATCAACTGTAAATGGGGCTGGGTTAATAATCATGGGTCTAAATTCCACATGCAAATCAGATTTAAACACCTAAGACACAGTTATCCTAAGAACACTGCCTGTCACAGAACCTTTTTATTTGGTACATAATGTAATCTTTCATATCCATAGCATTTGAAGTCTTAACAACACACAAAGCTAAATGAGCCAAGTCAGATGCAAATTTTAACAAAATTCTTTTGAGAAACAGAAATAAATAATACAGGTGGCAGTGTTTGTATAAAGCACCCAGTGTTTGCATGAGTAAGTTTGCATAGGATGGATCCCACAGAAACAGATACAGAAAGGGCGATCTGTCTTTTCCAGGAACTTCTCAACATGAAGCTAACAACATATCCAAGCTGAGAGCCACTGGAAGTGGCTGACAGGGGGAGAAATAGAAGCACGTGAATGCATTTCCAAGTCGAAGATTACTAGAGTCTGTTGTAAATAATGTTAGTTTTATTATCAAGTACGTATTGTCTTTAGAATTATGCTTTTAAAAGTGGAATAAATGGTAGAAAATCTGAAATATGTCTGCATTAGGCAGCATTTGTATAACTGGAGGAATATGTTTCTGTGTGTGAGGGCATGGAAGCTAAGCAGACATGAGATTTAGACAGAAATAACACTTTTGCATGTAAATCTTTTCACATTGTGAGTATTTTAACTCATGATGATACCAACTCCCTCAAATACTGAATCAATAAACCTGTAAATGAAATAATAAAATGATAGGGCCACACAGCTCCAAAGCAGAAAGGATTTGCATTAGCCACAGAAACTAAAGGGGGAACTTCATCATTCTCACTGATTACAATTAAATTTGGCACATCAAAAAGGCATTAAAGATCTTATGTAATTATAACTTTAAAATAAAAACCTCCATTAGTGCTTTTGTTATACACAAAGCCTCCAGAGAACAGAAGTGGAGCCCCTAAATCTGTGAAAAGCAGAGTCTTAAAGCAGAGAGCAAATGAACTGTAATTACCTTCATCCTCAGTGCTAACCAAAAAAGCTAAGCAATTATTAAAGTTGATAAAATTAACGATTAGAAATGTTCCATTTGATTCTAGTTTTATTAGGTTTATATGTTTATTTTAATAAGCATAACAGACATTTCTCAGAAGGCCACCACTTACAAATTTTAAATGTGTCTGTGCTAATGACGGGGGTCACGTAATTAATGAATGATTTTAGTTCCATGTGTCAGACACATAGCACATGTCACCTTTAATGTAAATGTTGGAACATATTCTCTAGTCAGAAATGGCAGTAGCCTAGCTACTGGTCAGCAGTGTATTAGCCTCAAGATCAAAACGAAACAAGCTGAGGCTTCCATTTAAGAACAACTTTGCCTTCTGGGGAAAAAAAGAAAGAAAGAAAGAAAATTAGCATGTGACGTTAAGAAAACCTATTTTGGATGGCTACAGCTTTTCCTTGAATCCAAATTGCTTGAGTGCTTTCTGCAACTCTTCTCATACATAAGAAGTCAAAGAGATGCAGTTTCCGACTGTTTCTGAAATTCTCCACTCCAATCCTTCACAGCAACTATATGTGGCCTGCAGACTATCACATTAAAATAACGGGGCAACTCAGGAAAGAAGCCCTAAGTGTCTCCCCTGTCATCCCCTGCCCTGTAACAACATCACCACACAGTATTAATATGCAAGATACAATGGCAAATGTATCTTAATGGTTCTGATTGATAGTATCTAGCCTAAATATTCACAATCTGTGATTAATAAACAAAAGCAAAGAAATTTTCTCAAGTATGGCTCTAGAACCTATGGAATCAAAAGTCCACTAATAATTTCACAGAGCTACGTAAATAAAAAGAAGAAACAAGAGTCTTTAAGTTCTGTAGTCAAATTTTTATATTGCCTAGAGCAAGAGATTATGATTCACATAAAACCCCAAAGGAAAGTCAACAGTCTGCCACAACATGCAACTCTGCACAGTGATGACCTTGGCATGGTACACTCTCACACCACAGGTATGTCATATCACGGTATAATAAACTCTATTTTCTATGCTAAAAGAAAAAGAAAAAAGGCTAAAATTACCAGATTTCAATTTTTTTCTCACAAAAACAAACTTAGGTACATAACCCTAGAGAGTAAAATGGATGACTGCTAATTTATAGTGGAGACATATTGATTTATTAATCACGGAAATAAGAGCACATTGTTAGGCCCATGATAGTGACAACAGCTAAATAGAAGGTGGGGAGGAGGCTCAACAGCTAAGAGCACTACCTGCTCTCTCAAAGGACCGGGCTCAGTGCCCAGCACCTCCAGGAGCCTCACAATGGCCTCTAACTCCAGCTCCAGGGGATCTGATGCCCTCTCCTGGTCTCCACAGACACTACATGTATTTGCTGCAATACGCGCGTGTGTGTGTGTGTGTGTGTGTGTGTGTGTGTGTGTGTGTGTGTGTGTGTATACATACATACATATATGTGTGTGTGTGTGTCTATGTATATATACACACGCACATATATAAATTCACACAAACACACATATATATAATATATAAACTCAAGCACATACACATAAAATTAAAAAGTCCTTCTAGGGCTGGTGAGATGGCTCAGCGGGTAAGAGCACCCGACTGCTCTTCCGAAGGTGATAAGTTCAAATCCCAGCAACCACATGGTGGCTCACAACCATCCGTAACGAGATCTGGCTCCCTCTTCTGGAGTGTCTGAAGACAGCTACAGTGTACTTACATATAATAAATAAAATAAATCTTTAAAAAAAAAAAAAAAAAAAA
>CACVCL010034812.1:0-16828 GCA_902729485.2 Mus minutoides
AGATGATAAATAATTTTAACGATATCTTATTGCTTAGTTTGATTGACTTGTCTCCCAGACAAAACAAAAATGAAAGTAATTCATTTGAAATCATTATAAATTAATGCTATGAGATATTTCTCTTTTTTTCTTTTTCTTTTTTATTAGATATTTTCTTTATTTACATTTCAAATGCTATCCTGATAGTTCCCTGTACCCATCCCCACCCTCTCCTACCTGCCCTCTCCGACTTCTTGGCCCTGGCGTTCCCCTTTACTGGGACATATAACGTTTGCAAGACCAAGGGGCCTCTCTTCCCAATGATGGCCAACTATGCCATCTTCTGCTACATATGCAGCTAGAGACACAAGCTCTGGGGGTACTGGTTAGTTCATATTGTTGTTCCACCTAAAGGGTTGTAGACCCCTTCAGCTCCTTGGGTACTTTCTCTAGCTCCTCCATTAGGGGCGCTGTGTTCCATCATATAGATGACTATATTTGCCAGGCACTGGTATAGTCTCAAAAGAGACAACTATATCAGGGTCCTTTCAGCAAACTCTTGTTGGCATATGCAGTAGTGTCTGGGTTTGGTGGTTGATTACTGAATGGATCACCTATAATATGATTATGGGTGGGGTAGTCTCTGGATGGTCCATCCTTTTATCTTAGCTCCAACCTTTTTTTCTGTAACTCCTTTCATGGGTGTTTTGTTCTCTATTCTAAGGAGGAATGAAGTATCCTCACTTTGGTCTTCATTCTTCTTGATTTTCTTGTGTTTTGAAAATTGTGTCTTGGGTATTCTAAGTTTCTGGGCTAATATCCACCTATCAGTGAGTGCATATCAACTGACTTTGAGATATTTTTCTACAACAAAAATTACCTTCTTTGTTTCACATCTTGTAGCTTCTATAATGTTTTATGTATTTATAATAATTTCAAATTTTATTAACAAATATCTACATTTGAATATTTAAGGAAAGGCTTAAAATTTTGATTTCATTGAATTCTTCATTTTAATAATGCATTTGATTGATGTGTTGAATTAATTTGCCTCTTGGTAAAAGATCATATACTCTGTACATTTAAGGATATATGTGTGTGGTGATTCTGATACAAGGACAAGGGTTTTTCTTTTTCTTTTCTTTATTAGATATTTACTTTATTGACATTTCAAATGTTGTACACTTTTCCTAGTTTCCCCTCTGAAAACCACCTTTTCCAACTCTCTGCTCACCAACCCACCCACTCCTGCTTCCTGGTCCTGACATTCCCCTCCACTGTGGCATAGAGACTTCACAGGACCAAGGGTCTTTCCTCCCATTGATGTCCAACTAGTCCATCCTCTGCTACAAATGGAGCTGGAGCCATGAGTTCCAGCATGTAAACTCTTTGGTAAACCAACTGCCGGTTAGACCAGCATCATTTATTGAAGATGCTTTTTTTCCCCATTTTTGGCTTCTTTGTCAAAGATCAAGTGTCAATAAGTATGTGTTTTCATTTCTGTGTCTTCAATTCTACTCCATTGATCAATTTGTTTGTCTGTGTATCAATACCATGCAGTTTTTAATCACCATTTCTCTGTAGTACAGCTTGAGTTCAGGGATACTGATTCTCCCAGTTCTTTTATTGTTAAAAATGTTTTTTCCTATCCTGGGTTTTGTTTCCCATATAAAATTAAGAATTGCTCTTTCCTTGTCTTTGAAGAATTTATTGGAATTTTGATGGAGATTGCATTGAATCCGTAGATTGCTTTTGGTAGGATAGCCTTTTTAACTATGTTAATCCTATCAATCCATGAGCATGAGAGATCTTTAAATTTTCTGAGGTCTTTGATTTCTTTCTTGAGAGACTTGATGTTCTGGTTATACAGATCTCTCACTTATTTGGTTAGACTTACCCCAAGATATTTTAAATTTGTGACTATTGTGAAGTGTGTTCTTTCTTTATTTTCTTTCTCCACTCCATTTATCATTTGTATAAATGAAAGGATTCTGATTTGTTTGAGTTAATTTTATATCTAGCCAGTTTGCTTAAGTTTTCAGATATAGAGTTTCCCTGGTAGAATTTTTGGAGTCACTTATGCATACTATCATATCATCCAGAAATAATGATACCTTAACTTCTGCTTTTTCAAATTGTACCTCCTAGATCTCTTAGCTAGAACTAGTGAGAGCCTTGTCTTGTCCACGATTATAGTAGGATTGCTTTAAGTATCTCTCCATTTTTAATTTGATATTGACTGTTTGCTTGCTGTATATTACTTTTACTATATTTAGGTATGGACCTTGAATTCCTTATCTCTCCAATACTTTAACATGAAGTATTTTGTCAAAAGTTTTTTAGCATCTAATGAGATGATCATGTGATTTTTTTTCTTTGAGTTTACTTATATAGAGGGTTACATTGATATATTTTCATATATTGAACCAACCTTGCATCTCTCAGATGAAGCCTACTTGATCATGGTAAATGATGGTTTTGATACATTCTTTAGTTCAGTTTGCTAGAATTTTACTGAATATTTTTGTAGTGATATTCACAAGCAAATTTGGTTGGCAGTTATCTATCTTTTTTTTTCCTCTCTCTTTTTATTTTATATTAAATTATTTTATTTATTTATATTCCAAATGTTACCCCCTTCCAGGCCCCCCACCCCAAGTTCTTCTCCCCTTCTGCTTTTCCCCTCTACAAGGGTGCTCCACCATCTAGACACCCACCCCTATCTCACCCCCACCAGTATCCTTCTTCCCTGGGGTATCACATTTCCACAGAATTAAGCACACCCTCTTCCACTGAAGCCATACAAGGCAGTCCTCTGGTACATGTGTGACCAGGGCTATGGACCAGCCCATGTATGCTCCTCTGTTTTTGGCTTAGTCTCTGGAAGCTCTTAGGAGCCCAGGTTCCCCTCACCCCTCCTGGGGGATGTTTCAAACTAGATTAAGCATGAAGGCTATTAGAAGTGAGTTCTGGGGATCAAATTTAATAGCTACAAGAAAACTTTGCCTCAATATCTGTTTTGACATTGTTCCTCCTGTGTAGCTACAATCTGTCAGCTCCTTCAGTCCTTCCTCCAACGCTTCCATATTGCTCCCTGACCTCAATCCAATGGTTAGCTATATGTATCTGCATTTGTCTCAGTCAGTTGCTGGTATAGCCTCTGAGAGGAGAACCATGCTAACCTCCTGTCTGCATGCAAAATATGGCCTCAGTAAAGTGCCAAGAAAATTACTGGGTTAAAAAACTTGAAAAGTGAGTAGTCCCCTGCCTCAACCAGGGGCCATGTCCATCTTCCGGAGGTAGTCTCTTCCAGTGCCATCTCCTCACAGTCGGGCATTTCTGCTAATCCCGTCCCCATTGATTCCTGGTAACCTCTCAGACCCCAGGCCTCTGGGACTTTCTAGAAGTTTCTGCTACCTCCTAATGCCCAGTGCTGCTCTCATTCTCTTGATCCTTTGGGTGTCCCTCCTGTCCCTCCCCATACATGCTACTGTGCCTCCTTTTTATTATCCCCATTCCTGTAATTTTTTTCTTTCAACTTTTTTAATAGATATTTTCTTAATTTACATTTCAAATGCTATCCTGAAAGTTCCCTCTCCCCTCCCCCCACCCTGCTCCCCTGCCCACTCACTCCCAAGTCTTGGCCCTGGAATTCCCCTGTATTGGGGCATATAAAGATTGCAATACCAAGGGGCCTCTCTTCCCAATGATGGCCGACTAGGCCATCTTCTGCTACATATGGAGCTAGAGACACGAGTTCTGGGGGTTCTAGTTAGTTCATATTCTTGTTTCTCTTATATGGTTGCAGACCCCTTCAGCTCCTGGAGTTCTATCTCTAGCTTCTCCATTGTGGGCCCTGTGTTCCATCATATAGATGACTGTGAGCATACACTTCTGTAAGAAACAGCTATATCAGGGTCCCTACAGTAAACACTTGCTGTCGTATGCAATAGTGTCTGAGTTTAGTGACTGATTATGGGATGGATCCCCCGGGGTTAGTCTCTGGATGGTCCATCCTTTCATCTTAGCTCTAAACTTTGTCTCCAATTTGCAAAACACAAGAAAATCAAGAAGGAAGACCAGCGTGTGGATACTTCATTCCTCCTTTGAATAGGAAACAAAATACCCATGATAGGGTTTTCTCTCTTATTGTGTCTTTGTGTGGTTTAGATATCACCATCACTGTGGGATTTATTTGTTTCCTTTTTAAGGGCTTCTACACATTTACCTATGTTTTCCTGTATTTTTTTTCTGGAGGTTATTTACATCCTCCTTGAAGGACTTAATTATGTTCATGAAATAGGATTTTTAGGTCAGCATCCTGGTTTTCAGGTGTGTTGGGATATCCAGAACTTGCTGTGGTGGCAGAACTGGGTTCTGATGTTGCCAAAGTACATTGGCTTTTGTTAATTATGGTCTTGTCCTTGCATCTCACCATCTGGTTATCTCTGGTAATAACTGGTCTAGGTTTCTCTGTCTGGAGTCTGCCTCATCTGTCCATGGGTTGCTGTACATCTCTTGGGAGGCCTGTGGCTCTGACTGTAACAGGTATCCTGGGAGGCCCTCAGACTGTGGGGCCTTCTGGGGGCACACAAGCTCATGATCTGTTGTCCTGGGTGCAGCAGATCTTTTTGAAAGCCTTCAGACTGTGGGGTCTTCACAGTAGCAGACAAGCTGATGACTTGTCATGGTGGAAGGCTCAGGCTAGGGGGCAGGTGGAGTTGGAGTGGAGGGGATGTGATCTGAGTCTGCTGGGCTCATCAGGGTCCCCAGCTGCTACAGTTACTTGGGAGGGTCTCTTACCTGTTGCCCTGGGTACAGGAGATCTCCTGGGAGGCCTTAAGACTCTGGGGTATTCAGAGGGGCAGATAAACTCGTGCTTTTCTATCAACATGGTAATGTTCATTTCCTTATCAGCTTTGAGCAATACCAGTTATATTTTAACTTCTTGGCTAATGCTTCTTGGATAAAAGGTCAAGCAGTGACAAAAGGGATTACACTCTGAACAGAAGGACTTTGATTTTCAGGAGGCTTTGGAAGTGGATTTCTGCTCTGCTGCTGCTGCAGATAAGTTGCTGCTTCAGATCTGCAAAGTGTGGAAAGGTGTTGGTGTGACTGGTGGACTACAGTCACTAGATGAATATAAAAATAATACTGGATGAACTTGTACAGAAGGGTCATGAAGTCACTGTTCTGAGACCTTCAACTTCCATCTTTCTTGATCCCAAAATAATGACTGACCTTAAGTTTGAAACTTTTCCTACTTCTTTCAGTAATGATGGCATGGAAATTATTTTTGCAAGGGTTGTGGATATATGGCCTTATGAGGTTCCAAGAGATATATGTTTATCATATTCTCCTTTACTACAAAATAGAATGGATGAATATTGTGATTAGTGTCTAATTATTTGTAAAGACGTAGTTTCAAACAAACAGCTCATGGCAAAACTCCAAGAATCCAAGTTTGATGTCATTTTGTCAGATGCCATGGCTTCCTGTGGGGAGCTCATAGCTGAACTGCTGCAGATTCCTTTTCTGTACTGTCTTCAATTCTCTCCTGGCTACCAACTTGAAAAATACAGTGGAGGATTTGTACTCCCTCCCTCCTATGTACCTGTAAATTTGTAAGAATTAGGTGGCCATATGACATTCAAAGAGAAGGAAAAAAAAACTATAATATGTATGCTTTATTTTGACTTTTGGTTCCAGATATTTAGGGAGAAGAAATGGGATCAGCTTTACAGTGAAACTTTGGGTAAGTTATGCTTCTCTTCACAGGCTTAATGATCTAAGTTTCACATGCATGTTAAGATGCATTTCCATTAAGTATAAAGTGAAGTCTTTTACAGGTGGTCAAATGTAATTATATTAGCTAACAAACTCTCTGTAAAAGCTCATATTATTGATCAAGTAGAAGAAGATAGCAGCCCTGATATAAGAAATTCTGGTTAGCTATACGCTGACAAAGAGATGCAACTAGACAGTCCCTAAATATTTTCTTAATCTCATTTAGTACAAAAGGTTTCTCTATTTTAATAAGACACTAGCCAGTTGCCCAAATCTTGATCCATGTAGATTCAAGAATGACGTGTGTTTGTGTGTGTGTGTGTGTGTGTCTGTGTGTGTCTGTGTGTAACATTGAAGAAATTATTTTCTTTTGCCTATGCAAATGTCAATTTTTAAAATTAAGGTGTGGGTTGCGAGAACATGACCAAAAGTTTAAGAGTGTTCTCTCCTCATTTTTAGTACTTGATGTATATTCCTAGCACCCACTTATGTGCAGTGTTCCAAGATTATCTGAAACTTCACTTTCAGCAGACCTGTTATCCTTTTATGGTATCCACAGTCACTGGTATAAACTTTGCATACACTCATGCAGATACACACACACATAAATGAAAAGATAAATCATATAATGTTTTCTTTGAATTTCTTATAGCTTTCTGCTACTCTTGAAAGATACTATGTTATTTCCCAAGCTTAAGAGTGAAACTGAGGTTTCTATCAGCCCCATATTTTTTCATTGTGCCATTTCATAACATTGATTGCAAATGTCTAAACTCTACAGAAGCATGGATACACATGTACTCACTCTGTATTTTTTGAAGTCATGTTTTTCATTTCAAAAAATATATACCATACTTATGACTGGCCAAAAATTCCTAGTCTCATAATTTTTGAAAATATTGTGATTATTTTATAGAATAAGTACATTAAATATGCTAGGAAGAAAAAAGGTTTGAAATTCAGCCATTCATATACTTCACATTACCCTAGGCAAAAGAAGAAAGAAAGATTAGCTACAAACTACCATGACCCTGAGAATCCTGGGCAAGGTACAAAGCATGTTGTGATATTTGTACCTGGATTGTATGTTTATGTTTACACAGTGTCCTTTGAAGATTTAGAGAGGAGTAAAAGGTGTACTTATTCATACAGTGGCTTTTTCATTAACCATTTATGAGGAAATAATTAAATTAATGATGAAATATAAGGTAAGTCCTTTAAAAACAAACCCAAACTTACATTTACATATATTGTATGAGCCACAAGTCAATTACTGATGCAAATTATATTACATATAAAAAGCATATTTCTATGTCAAACACAATTTTTCCAACACTTTTAAGGAACTATAATTCATATTCAGCAGACAGTCCTGTCAACTTTTCTCTGTCTCATTTGTTCATTTCCTCCATCTAGGAAGGCCCACCACCTTAGCTGAGACAATGGTCAAAGCAGAAATGTGGCTCATGAGATCCAACTGGGATCTGGAGTTTCCTCACCCAACCTTACCAAATGTTGACTATGTTGGAGGACTCCATTGCAAACCTGCTAAACCATTGCCTAAGGTAAATATATTCTTTTTTTTTTATCTCTTTTTCATTTCATTTCATTTCTTGTGAAAGTGATTCTTTATCTGTCATTACCATTTTCTCCCAATAAAAAAGATGTATGGGAAGTGGAATTAAGAGTCCTGCTAAGTAGGAGGTCAATAAACTCAGGAAAGGGCATGATAGAATTGGAAAATGAATGAATTAAATTAAGTCATACAGGGGACTAGCGTGATTAGCTATTGGTTAATGTCCTTATTAAGCCATGAGGAGATGCGTTTGAATCCCAGTTCCTTTATAATAAGTTGGTGTCCTAGCACAGCATGATGACCTTAGTACTGAGCTTGCAGAATCAGGTCAATACTGAAGCTTGCAGCATATAGACCAGATAACAATGTTGAGGTTCATAGTCAATGGCAGACCATCTCAAAAACTATGTTAAAGATTGATAGAGAGGACATCTGAATTTCATCTTTGGCACCCATGTGCTAAAACAAAGGCAGGGAACCCCATAGGCACTACTAATCTCCAACACACACACATACACAAACACACACACCCTTACACACAGGTGCAGAGACATACACATGAACACATATATAAACACACACAGAGAGAAATTAAGTCAGTTCAATTCCACACATCAGAAACTTGAAACTTTCAGGAATTCAAAAGCTCTGATTACCATATATGAGGTAATTATTTTTTATCCACAGAAAATCATTGACATAGTTTCTGTTTCAAAGAATGAATTATGGAGGTCATCTTTGAAAATACTCCTAAATACACACAATAGTTGAAAAGTATTACATAGTATATGTATACCATGCAGTTATGATTACTTTATGAAGACTAAATCATTTAATTAATTATAGGAAATTTATGTTAACTGCCACATATGTACATTCTACAACTCAGGTATTATTTCATCAAACACCAGATAATAATGTTAAATCAGCCATCATAAGAAGGAAATAAAACAGCATGGAAAATTTATACTTTCTGCAGGATTAAAAAATAATGAAGTTATAATTTTGCAAATATTTCACAAACTGTATTTGTACTGCTGAGCTTTTATTTCACCAGAGGAAAATAGGGAGAATATTTTTTGAACATATGAGAGTAGACTTTGAACTGCTGTGTGATGTTCAAAGTATTTGACTGTGCCAGTTCTGATTTCATAATGTTTTAATGACACTATTCTAAAAAGTCCTGATTTTTCTACTATTGTTATTGTGTGATAGAACAAATTCCTTCTTCTCAGGAAATGGAAGACTTTGTTCAGAGCTCTGGAGAGCATGTTGTGGTGGTGTTTTCTCTGGTGTCAATGGTCAGTAATATGACAAAAGAAAAGGTCAATGAAATTGCAAGGGCCCTTGCCCAGATTCCACAAAAGGTGAGGTAATGTGCCCACAGGAGGTAACTGAATACTAAATCTGAGAAATTCCATAAAAGGTCTGATTCTAGGAATGTCTGTGTGGAACCAAAGGTTTATGTCAGCTCTAATTGACCTAAGCCAATTTTAAAACAAATACACACAAGAGATGATACAACACTACAGAAGGTGTTTTGGCTATGAGTACCTTAGATATGAACATTGTGACTAAGGNCAATACTGAAGCTTGCAGCATATAGACCAGATAACAATGTTGAGGTTCATAGTCAATGGCAGACCATCTCAAAAACTATGTTAAAGATTGATAGAGAGGACATCTGAATTTCATCTTTGGCACCCATGTGCTAAAACAAAGGCAGGGAACCCCATAGGCACTACTAATCTCCAACACACACACACACACACACACACACCCTTACACACAGGTGCAGAGACATACACATGAACACATATATAAACACACACAGAGAGAAATTAAGTCAGTTCAATTCCACACATCAGAAACTTGAAACTTTCAGGAATTCAAAAGCTCTGATTACCATATATGAGGTAATTATTTTTTATCCACAGAAAATCATTGACATAGTTTCTGTTTCAAAGAATGAATTATGGAGGTCATCTTTGAAAATACTCCTAAATACACACAATAGTTGAAAAGTATTACATAGTATATGTATACCATGCAGTTATGATTACTTTATGAAGACTAAATCATTTAATTAATTATAGGAAATTTGTGTTAACTACCACATATGTACATTCTACAACTCAGGTATTATTTCATCAAACACCAGATAATAATGTTAAATCAGCCATCATAAGAAGGAAATAAAACAGCATGGAAAATTTATACTTTCTGTAGGATTAAAAAATAATGAAGTTATAATTTTGCAAATATTTCACAAACTGTATTTGTACTGCTGAGCTTTTATTTCACCAGAGGAAAATAGGGAGAATATTTTTTGAACATATGAGAGTAGACTTTGAACTGCTGTGTGATGTTCAAAGTATTTGACTGTGCCAGTTCTGATTTCATAATGTTTTAATGACACTATTCTAAAAAGTCCTGATTTTTCTACTATTGTTATTGTGTGATAGAACAAATTCCTTCTTCTCAGGAAATGGAAGACTTTGTTCAGAGCTCTGGAGAGCATGTTGTGGTGGTGTTTTCTCTGGTGTCAATGGTCAGTAATATGACAAAAGAAAAGGTCAATGAAATTGCAAGGGCCCTTGCCCAGATTCCACAAAAGGTGAGGTAATGTGTCCACAGGAGGTAACTGAATACTAAATCTGAGAAATTCCATAAAAGGTCTGATTCTAGGAATGTCTGTGTGGAACCAAAGGTTTATGTCAGCTCTAATTGACCTAAGCCAATTTTAAAACAAATACACACAAGAGATGATACAACACTACAGAAGGTGTTTTGGCTATGAGTACCTTAGATATGAACATTGTGACTAAGGTGGACACATTCTGAAATGCTGGCACATGATGCCATCACTGCCAAGGTAGAGTAGATATAACAAATTCTTCAGAGTTATTAGTTCCATTTGTCAATTATTTAAGTCACTTTAAGATTTTTTAGTGGGGAGTTACTTTTTATTATGTTTTGTTTTGTTTTGTTTTTCTTTTGTTTTGTTTTTTGAGACAGGGTTTCTCTGTTATAGTACTGGCTGTCCAGGAACTCACTTTGTAGACCAGGCTTGCCTTGAACTCAGAAATCTGCCTTCCTCTGCCTCCCAAGTTCTGGGATTAAGGGCGTGTTCCTCCACTTCCCAGCTAGCCCAAGAACATTAAGCACATATTAAAATTTTTGAAATGTGCATGAGTTTGCATTCTAACTTTGATGTAAGTCTGTTCAGTGTGCAGTTAAGAGAGTGGTTTGAAGAGAGAGAACGTCCAAGACTTGAGTATACTTTTGGCTAACTGAGAAAAAAAAAGAATTAAATAAAGAAATCCTACATTTCTGGACTCCCTGGCAGTATTTGTAGAAGGAATATCTAAAGGAAAGGGGTAGATGACTGTTGCCATTACAATCATCTCTGTGCATCATAACACATGAAGCATGTGTCTTGGCTTCTAACCAGTCTGAGTGAAAATTGGACCATTCCAGGAAGAAATAAAAAAAAAAAAAGTGAGTGCAAGAGTTGGATGTGAAAAATTACCAGAAGAATAACTTCACACAGCATACTTTAAAGTAATATAGTTTGAACCTTTGAAAATTTATGAATGTCTTACATTTTCTACTGAAAAAGCTTCTCCCTAATCACAATATATATTTTGAATGATCCAATACTTATTTGATTCAGTCACAAAGAAAATCTGTTTTAGATGTGAGGATAATGGTCCATTTTATGAGACTGGTCTGAGAATTCTAGTACTAGCACCTATCATAGTTCTGGGCTTGTCACTATCATATCTTTCACAAAAATACTCCGTTCTCTGCAGTAAAATCTTTGAACGATGTCATAAGGACTACATATCCATCAATAGGTCAAAAGTAGTGTTATTAGTCTTGGTGAGGGCTTTCAATAGCCATAACACTTGTGATCTCAAATTCTTTATAATAGATTGCAAAAAGTTGTTGTAGAGAGTAATATTCTCATCGTATGTGAATCAGTTACAATTCAGGCCCCAAATAAGGTAATAATTTCAGAACTCCCAGACAAACCTCCTAGGATGGAGGTTAAGATATATATTTTAACATATATCTGCTATATTCAGTGAATGTTTAAGCTACAGAGGTGCCTCAGTACATAAAATGTTTTCAATGCACTGTGAGCATCTCAAGTTGGATCCCCCTAATCCACATAAAGTAAGACATGGTATAGTATGAGTCTGTGGCAATAGTACCTTCATAGAGAGAGAAGGCAGAATTAAAATTCCTGGACATTTGTGGGCCAGCAATAGAAAAAAAAATCAACGAACAAGAAATTTTGTCTAAAACACAAAAGGCATTCTATTGAACATCTGAGGTAGTCTTCTCTATGTCACATGTTCACCATAAACACGCATTTGCACACATCAAACAGCTCACCCATGCTCCAACACACAGAGAACACAAAGGGATGAAGGCCACTTAAAAATTGGGTTGGAGAAAGAAAGTTCTAGTCTCAGTGATAATTGCAATAATGTGGACCAAATATTATATGGAAATTATCTAGCCCTTAGTCACTAGACATTTACAGGTCTCCATTAATATTCTTAGAATCACAAAGTCAAATTGAATTCTCATGAAGAGATCAAATTATCTTGAATTTATTTTGAATTCACGTGAATAAAACCCATCATGTATGATACCTGTGTAACATGAAAACAGACCAAATCTGAGCATGGAGAGGGAAGAGGGGCACTCAGTCCACAAAGGGCCATCCACTCTTGACAAAAGTTGGCTTTTGAGAGGGGAAGATTGCAGCCCCTGCAAAGTCAACCATTCTCTAGTGGAAGAACACATACAGAAGAATATTTGTGTATGTAAACAATCTGGTCTTGAAGTTGTTTTTTGATGTTTTTGTTTTGTTTTGTTTTTTAAGGATAATAAGTTAGGTTGAAAGGAAAGGAGTGATTAAGGGAAGATTGTGGTAGGTAGGAATTAATTTTCAAAAACACATTAAGTAAAATTCTCACAGAAAATTTTTAAAAGAAATATTGTTTTCATCTCACTTGCTGTGGTCATAATGGCCATTTGGACAGCAGGTGGAAGTCCATTGTGCATATGATGCAGACATGTTCTGAAGCATTAGTCTACAGGAATTTCTCTGCAAAGGATATGTGTCTATTTGGGTAGAGTTGATGCAGCAGGTATAATATCTGGCTTTAAAACCTAAACTGTCAATGCTCCAGACAAAGAGAAAGACTAAAGTCTCATGCAACAGCTAACTTTACTTGGAGAATCAGACAATTTAAACTCAGAAACTTAAGAAAGGTCATATTAGTACATATCATATGAGTTTAGGCTCTGTACAATCATAAAGATGAGCTGCATGTGGAAAAAACAAACCTGCTTTACCATAAAGGAACACAGAGGACACTTAAAACACTCTCTAGATAACAATATCAAGCAGAAGCAGTTAACCTGCAGCACACCCACTCCTATCACATACCCCTGAGAGAAGGGCAAACAAACATCCAGAAAACAATCTTTTGGTTTGAAGAAACTGAGGTCAAAGTCTCTTGTACTTTTTTTTTTTTTTTGAGTGTTCTCAGAAGCAGTCAAAAATCAACTCATGTGACTATTCCCGGAACACTTTTATCCTGGAACATCTGCCTCGTTTTAATTTTTTGAATACAGAATACCCAGAGAGTTTTGTTTTGTTGTGTGCGTGCATATATGTGTTTTGTTTTTGTTTTTGTTGTACATGTAGATAAATCTAACTGTATTTTGATGCATGCGTATCTACAGACACAAACGTCAAAGCACCTAGAATCAACAGAATGAGATTCTCAGCTGACAAAGTGCTCTGTATAACTTTTTCCTAGGGGCACTGGGTCTTTACTTAGCCTCAGGAAGACAGAGTTGATCTAATGGGTTTTTTTTTTTTTTTTGTCAATAAATCTTTGCCCTTCCAGCTGGAAGCTTACTGTCTTCATGATAACTGCACAATTCTTTTTCTCCACATTTGCCCTTCATGGTCCAGGGCTGGTGGAGCCTGAGAGGAATCTTATAATCTTCCAGTGGCAACATCTACAATGCCAGACTCATATACTTTCCCAAATTTCTACAGCCAAGCAGGCTTCCAAGTCTCAAACTCTTTAATTCTCATTGGCTTGTCTAAAGTCAGTGCAGAATATTCTGGGAATAAATGGGTTTGAGTCCCTGAATATGTATCACCTTCAGCTAAATTTCAAAATAAGTGTAAGAAAGGGAAGTACAAGGATGTACTTTCATGTCTCCCTGTTTTTATTTTTAAATAGTTGTTATTTTAATGTTCTGTTTGCTCTTTCAATTGTGCTCTGACCTTGAGGATTATGAAGTCTTACCATATGATTAATATTCTATCATTTACAAAAGTTTTTAAATTTTTCTACTAAAGATTTTTCCATGATCACTTTTTATTGTAGCAGGCATTCCCATGGGAACAAAAGTTTCCAACATTCTCTGGGTATAGAGGTACGTCTCAAATAAATTTAGAGTATTAATCAATGCACACACATGTACAGAATCCACTGCATAAGAGCTACATCTACTTTCTATAACTCATGTATAGTTTTACCTCTTGGATGAACTCTAACTGTAGAACTGTGACAGTGTAAGGAAGAACAAGTAGGACATTCTTCTACAATCACTCTCACTTGTCTAAGTGGCATGTGGTATTGTGCATGTACTCCAATAGTATTAGTGTATAAGTGGTGATGCTCGCATTGTGGAGAGGTAAAAATAATCAGTTAATGCATCAGCTTCCTTATTTCATTCTGCAATCGAACCAGGGAGGTTAGAGTATACAAAAGTAGGAACAATAAATACAGGATGAGTGCAGGTTTAACCAGTCGTTGGAGATCCAGGAGTAATGGGAGCATGGTAGAATGTGAAGATGAAATTAAGAGATTCCTTTCCTACTATAAGAATCTGTACTTGAAATTTGAACATGCACAGAGTTCTACAACTCTCTTTAAAACTGATTGTTAGTTAGGTGAACAATAATACAGCAAGGAATATATCCATATAATTGATGACATTATATCCTCAGCTGATTTCCTAATTGAACAAGAAAAGAAAGGCATGCAGTTTTCATTTTATGGAGTAAATATATCTATTTCAAAATTTACTCTCTTGTGCTGCAATACATATAAAAGACAAATTAGTGGGGAATATATGTAAATTTAAAGGGTGCAAAGGGGCCATATAATACAGAAATGGCTCTTTTATTTGGATTTTAATAACCTTAATTCTTAATTTGTTTCTGCAGGTAAAATAAACAATTATCCAATCCCATCTCTCCTTTCATAGTTTTAAACAGTTGGCTAGTGATTAATTGGGTATTCTCAAAGTAGTATGTAGCAGGGCTGTAGAGATTTCTTAGTTTTTAAGAGCACTTTCTGCTCTTCCAGAGTATCCAGTTTCAATTCCAGTACTTATATGCCAATTCACAACTGTCTATATCTCCAGTTTTAAAAGTTCTGGTGCACACATTGTGCCTGCCCCCAATCACCACCACAACCCCCAAACATGGAGGTAGAATACCAATGCACATAAAACTTAAGGATTACACTTTTTAAAAGTAGTATATAGGGAATTGTTAGTCCCTAATAAATTTATAAAATGTATTTAATGTCCTGTCCTGTCTAATTGGCATCTTAATGGGTATTAACAGGTGTTCTTGTTAGCAGGTGTCCCATATATTATTCCATGTCTGATCTTTGTACTTTTTCTTGTGTGATAATAACAGCGTTTTTATGTAGCACAACCTAAATCATGTCATATACACATTGTAGCTCTTTCTATTTGGAGGTGACTAACAGAATATCATCCATATAATGAATACTATAAGCCTGAAGGAAGGCCTGCTTCACAGGCTCTAAAATCTTTCCTACATAGATTATATTGGCATATAGTGGAGGATTTTACCATACTTCAAGGTAATATAGTCCATTCATAGCAAAGCTGGAGTTTTCTATGATTGAGTGAACTAACAGAAAATGGTATATATACATTATTATCAAAACAAATATGTGTAGTGAAATTCCAGGTCTTCAAATCCAAAATCAATTGAAGACCAATCTTTAGCAATAGCTGTCAGTGTAGATAATCCAGGCTATAAAGCTCCTATTGGCTACATGGTGGCATTAAGGTTTCATAAGTCAATCAACCTTTATTTACCACATTATCTTTTAACTAAAAAAGCAAGAGAATTTCACAGAGAAAAAGATAGATCTTTGTTCCCATTCTTCAACTGTTGGCTGACTACTGCTAAGGAGACCATAACTTTCCTTTAAAAATATGTTTTTGTCTGGGCAGAGGCGGCACATGCCTTTAAATCTAGCACTTGGCAGGCAGAAGCAGATAGATTTCTGAGTTCGAGGCCAAACTGGTCTATAGAGTGAATTCCAGGACATCCAGGACTACACAGAAAAACCTTGTCTCAAAAAGCCAAAAAACAAAGCAAACAAACAAACAAACAAAAAAGTAAAGAAATTTGTCTTTGAGATGTTCAGACAGACTAAGTAAAATTTTATGTAATTATTGGCCACAATGAAATACCTAATACATGCTTAAGATATTGTTTATGTGAAAACATAGGTTCCTTATTCCTTTGTAACTCTTAACTTATTTCCATTTTGATATCACAATTTTTCATTAGTAATTGCAATTTTGAAGAATAGGTAGCATTAGAGGTAGGAATGTGGATATCTGCATTAGATGGTTATAGAAAGTCTCTTCACCAAAAATTAATCAGAATATGAGTGACAGAAGGCTATGGAATTTGCATTATGCCTTCTTCATTATATACTGTAACTTTGTTTAAACTTTTTAGAGCTCATACTTACCAATTCTCTCAGAGATGAGCTAATATGCCATTCAGGTGGCCACTTTTCAGTGGCAACAACAGAAACATCAGTTCTAGACTCAAGCAATTCTACACATTTTTTTTTTGCTTTCTTTTTAAAGCTAATAACGATGTATCATTTTCCTTTAATAAAATGCTTAAAGCTACAGTTTTATTTGTACTACTAAATCCTCCTGCATGGAGCACTGTCTTTATTTATTTTTTCATGAAGAAACTATATAGACATTAATAATAATGATGTTGATGGTGATGATTATAATAATAAGTGTGCAAATTTTCCTCTGTATTTGAATTTCCAATTAGTAGGTACTGTGACCATGACTGCTTTTTTCCCTGTATAATTTTCATCAATGGTACTATATGAAATACAATTCTTTTTATGAATTAACTACTGTGACCAAAATAGTCCAAATGCATTGGGCAGATTAGGTCCCCCAAAACCTGTGTGCTACTTAAAAGGACATGGAAGAGGGGAAATGGCAATATTATAGGACAAGGAATATCAGTAACAGCACATCCTAGAGTAGAAGCTTGTAACAAAAGAATAGATTGGTTACAATATGAAGCTGACATAAATGCTATTGTTTTAAATTTAAACCCTTACATTGTGTAGC
>CACVCL010034815.1:0-16736 GCA_902729485.2 Mus minutoides
GTGACAACAGATGCTGGCGTGGATGTGGAGAAAGGGGAACACTCCTCCATTGTTGGTGGGAATGCAAGCTTGTTTAACCACTCTGGAAATCAGTCTGGCGGTTCCTCAGAAAATTGGACATAGTACTACCAGAAGATCCTGCAATACCTCTACTGGGCATATATCCAGAAGATATTCCATCTGGTAACAAGGACACATGTTCCACTATGTTCATATCAGCCTTATTCATAATAGCCAGAAACTGGAAAGAACCCAGATGACCCTCAACAGAGGAATGGATACAAAAAATTTGGTATATTTACACAATGGAGTACTACTCAGCTATTAAAAACAATAAATATATGAAATTCCTACGCAAATGGACGGATCTGGAGGCCATCATCCTGAGTGAAGTAACCCATTCACAAAAGAACTCACATAACACGTCCTCACTGATATGTGGATATTAGCCCAGAAACCTAGACTACCCAAGATACAATTTACTAAAAACATGATACTCAAGAAGAAGGAAGATCAAAATGTGGACATGTCACCCCTTCCTAGAATTAAGAACAAAGCACACATTGAAAGAATTAAAGGGAGCATTTGTGCAGCTCAATCCAAAGTATGGACCCAACGACTGCGGCTGCCAGGGATCCATCCCACAATCAGTCACCAAACATAGACACTATAGCATATGCCAGCAAGATGGTGCTGAAAGGGCCCGGATATAGCTGTCTGGGGGGAAAATATACCAATGCCTGGCAAACATGGAGGTGGAAGCTCACGGTCAGCTACTAGATGGAACACAGGGTTCCCAAGGAAGAAGGAGCTAGAGAAAGTACCCAAGGAGCTGAAGGGGTCTTCAACCCTATAGGTGGAAGAATAACCATGAACTAACTAGTACCCCCTGGGCACGTGTCTCTAGCTGCATATATAGAAGAGGATGGCCTAGCTGGCCATCAGTGGGAAGAGAGGCCCCTTGGTTATGCAGACTTTATATGCCCCAATACAGGGGAACACCGGGGCCAAGGGGTTGGAGCAGGTGGTAGGGGAGCAGGGCCGGGAGGGGGGATTATATAGGGAACTTTTTGGATAACACTTGAAATGTAAATGAAGAAAATATCTAATAAAAGTTGAAAAAGAAAAAAAATGTGTCAAAGGACACATTACTACTGTCACATCACCAGTCAAACAGATACCTTGGCTATCACTAATTTTTCTCAATAGCATCTTGCTTAGGACTACAAAATCAATACAGTTCAAAAATATTTTATGATTATTAGTCAGCATGATTATTACTCCTAAAGTCAATCACAATGTGGAAAATCTAAACTTTTCGAGTTTTAAACATTCTAATGTTATTGCGAAGCATACCAAATTCTGATAACAAAACTAATGGTTTTATTCTCCTTTTGATGAATAAATTATGAGGCAAATCCAAAATATAGACTAGATTGTGGTAGAAGCAGTATATTCTTAGTTCAAAGAGTAGTTACTTACCAAATTGAGAATCCTAGACATTTAACTTAAATAGGTACTTTGTCAAACAAAGATTCTGCCACCTTGAACAGCTGTTTCTGGCCTATTCTGTTTTAAATGCCATCCCATATCCTTTAATAATATTAATATACCACAAAATTACTTTCCACAGAGAACAAAAATGAACATTTTAAAGCTTGTAAAGTGACTAATTCTTAATGTTGTCAAATTAAGTTAAGCAATTTAATGCAATTACTAAATGTACTGACTTCTTAAAAAATTATAGCAATTAAAGAAACAGTTTCACTGTCTTTTATAACACACATAAATAGCTTGTTTAAGCCAAGTTATTTGAGGAGGCTGGCTTTTTCTCTCTCATACAGTTCTGGTATGTGTTCTTGAAGTCATATGCAAATCCAAGATTTTGCATATAGCTAGCACTCATCTAAATGAAAGAAGGGCAATTGCTATTATAAGATTGGATTTTGTCCCATCTCCGGTTTTAAGCTCATATCTCTAAAGAACTGTATATGGTTATTTTGCTTTATAGCCCACCACCACTGTGAGTGTTAAGGGCAGCTCTCCCCATATGTCAACTGATCTGAGTGAGACAGCTTTCAGACTTAACCATTGTCTGAATGGGCCTGTACCAAACTTGCAAATGAAAATACAACTGTCAGTGTCTTTAATTTGCTAGGCTCTCAGAGGGTTAGGAGCTGGTTCTTGGCCTTGCAGCAAGTGATCCTATATGCTTACAGCCTTAAATTGAAGAAATAAGTAATAAAAGCAAAACTACTTGAGAAATAACACTCACAGATATACAGTGATTATCATGTTTGGCTCTGTCATATGTCTTTCATAAAAATTGAGGTTATTGCTTTGAAACATAGAGCCATAGGCATAAGTGCTTACACCTGAGTTCAACCTCTGAGATGCTTGTGGTTGAACTGATTCATTCAGGTTGTCCTGTGACCTCCATGCATGCATGTGCATATGTGCACATGTGTGCCCATGCATGCACAAACACACACAAATAAAGTAAATGAGCTAAGTTGATTTTTAATTGGGGTTTTTAATTTATCCTTAATAAGTAAACTCTTAACCATAAAGGCTTGCAACGAAAGGGAACATGTCGAACATGAACATGAATTTTAAAAAAGGACTCAATGTGCTTGGAAGGAGAGCAGGGTGGGTAAATAGGTAGGCTGGAATTGGAGAGAAAGTGGAGGCTCAAATTTATGTGTTTTTACTGTGTATGTGTGTGTGTGTGTGTGTGTGTGTGTGTGTGTGTGTGTGTGTTATGTGTGGCATCTGTACATGTTCATTTGGTGTGTGCACATGTGCATGTGGATTTGTGTGGAGAGCAGAGGTTGACATCAAGTATCTTTCTCCATCACTCTTCATTTTATTTTTGGACAGGGTTTGTCACTAAATCCGAAGCTCACCAATTCCACCAGAGTGGCTGGCTGGTCAATTCATTTCAGAGATGTCCCTGTCTCCATTCTCGGTCTCCTCTGGATCTGGGACAACAGATGCAGTCTTTTCCATGGGCACTGGGGATTAAACTCAGGTCTTATTGATTGTATGGTAGGTAGTAGACTGACTAAACTGACTTCCCAGCCCTGGGATTTGCATTTATAAAGATATCCTCACCACACCTTGAAGGGTTATCAACAGAGTGTTATAGGAGGGCCTTATCATAGCTTGGGGAAGAGAAAATGATCTATCAGTCAAAAGGTAAATCAAAGTAGAGACTACAACGAAGGGCAGATGAGTTGATTTAAGCAGTGTTTAGATTGAGTGTTTACATAGTGGAGTAATAGAATGTGCTGGTTATTTACCATTGCATAAAACTTAACCCTCTCCCTGAGTTTAGTAATTTTCAATACTTACCATATAAAAATCTATGAATTTGGAGTGTTCTCTGACTTAGTCAAAGGAAGGTGATCAATGCTGACTAAGGTGGTTTGAACTATACAAATGGCCCCTGTGGCTGGATTTAGAACAGACCTCTGGGCGTGTCTCTTAGGGCGTAGATCCACCCTGAACATGGGTGGCACCATCCCAGGGGCTGGGATCCTAGACTAAATAAAGTGGAGAAAGGTCTGAATCAGTATCCATCTCTGTGTTCTGACTACGGATGCAACGTGATCTCATGTTCTTATCACCGTGCCTTTCCTTGTGTTAATCCAGAAATTCACTGCAGAAAAAGCAATTCCACCATTTTAGGGCCAATTTGATACAAGCTTTATTAGATAGTCAATACTGTCCAAGAGATGGATTTTGGTCAGGACCAATACCTGGAATTTCCCTAGTGAGTGGCCCTGAGACAAGTGTTACAAGGGTTTGTGGAGACCAATCTGTATAGGTCACCATACCTTTCCATGAAGCTAGTCTTATATTCAAAGAACTACAACTCCCAGCATCCCAGGAGGTTACCTGGTCCCTGGGGATGTGGGCCTTACAGGTTAAATTACACTTGCCATATCAGATTACTCTCCTTCTTTGGGTTGCTTTTGTCAGGTATTTTGTGACAGCAACGGAAAAAAATAACTAATAAAGGCTTTGCCTGTCTTCAGAGTTATTCTCATTAGAGACTATAAAGTCGACACACAGGGGAGAGAGGGTGACAGGATTGGTGAGCTGTAGCCAAGGGATGACAATTACCAAAAGGATTCTTCTCAGGTCTCCAGAAGGAATGCAGCCCCCCGCTGACTCCTTAGTCTTGTATTTCCAATTTTGTGAACTACAAGAGAATAAATTTCTCTCATTCTCAAGACGCTTTTGTGATAACTTCTTACAAATATGAGTATTTCACATTCATTTAATTACTGCCTTCCTTAACACACCGTGTAACCCAAGGCAGGCAGGACCTAAGGTTTCACAGCTAGCCTCTCAGCATAGTATTTGGAGCACTCACCTCAGTGTGCATTACTTTGATTCAAGAAGCCTTACCTTTGAAAGGGTTCAACGACTTTGAATAAACACCCTTATTTCCTAGCTCTTCCCAAATTAACATTTTGTTATTTCTTAAAGAACCCAAGTATGGGAGGGTAGGAATCAAAGACCGCCTGACCAAACAGTAGTTTCCAGAGTTTACAATACTTAGAGGCGATGTGAAGATAAAAGATCCGAGTGAAACCCTGGCTTAAGTAACCCTACGCCTTTTGGGCTAATGAGTTACTGCTGTTCCAGGTGGACAAGCCCCTCAGTTGCCCGGGCAACGGCTCAGAAGCCAGAGGGAAAGCACTTTGAAGGGCTCAGTGCGCAGGCGCCTCCGGGGAGCCAATGGGCGCAGTAGCAAAGCCCCGGAGCGGGCTGCGCGGTTCCCGCGGGCGCGGTCGGTTTGTGCCCGGAGGTAGCTGCAGGGCGGTCACGTAGGTTACACACAGTCACTCGGCCGGCGGAGTCCGCAGGCCGCTGTGCCACCTCTTGCCACGGCGCCCTGGGCAGGGACCAGAATGGCGCGGGTCGGTGGCTGGAGGCTCAGCTGACTGCAGGCGCGAGGTACCGAGGCGAGCCCGAGCCAGCGGGGCCCAGAGACGGCTCTGCTGGTCCTTCTCCAGCCAGCAAACTCTGCCTGCCAAACCCAGGGCCCTCTGCGGGAATGTTCAAAAATGAGTACCAGGTAACCCTAAAGGACTTCCACACTGTCTGGCTTCCTCCTCCGGGGTGAACTGGCCCGTGTTCTGGGTGTGAAGCTTCCACTCCCGGGATGAAAAATAATTAGTAGATAAGTTGTCATGACCTTGAGGTGTGCACGCTCCAGCGCAGTGCTTTCCTGTACAGAATCAGTGGTTCTGATTACAAAGCAGGTCATGACCCCTCTTCCACTCCACACACCCGGAATCAGAATCTCGAGCACAGGACCCAGAAATCCTGAGTTGTTTAACACCTGGGGTTTTCACTCTTGATGCCCTCTGGTATCTCAGAGCTAAGTAGAAAAGTAAATAAATTCCAGAATGAATCCTTTTAAAGCCAGAATTAAACGAAGCACATGGCTGCATGGCTGCGGTTCTTTTTCCTGTTTGTGACTGCAGCCTGGGGTGCATCAGGATTAGTTGGGGAGTACTTACAGAAATACAGATTTCTTGGCCCTCCCTCTAGATCTGGAGAATGAAGATGTTGTAGGTGGGCTTTGCCGGTCTACTTTTTAAAGCAACTCCCAAGCTAGTCTGATCCAAGGGTTGCATTTGGACAGGCTGCTTCTGAGAAAGAGCTCAGTCACCTTGTCCAATGAATGGCTTCCTGCACCAGCTCTCCTACCCTAGGTCTTCTGTACTCATCTTGAAATTAGTATTCCTTCCATCTCTCCTCCACCCCTTTCTCTAACTCCTTCCATGGGTATTTTGTTCCCCCTTCTAAGAAGGGTCGAAGTATCCACACTTTGTACTTCCTTCTTGAGTTTCATGTGGTTTGTGAATTGTACCTTGGGTATTCTGAGTTTTTTGGGCTAATATCCACTTATCAGTGAGTGTCTATCATGTGTATTCTTTTGTGATTGGGTTACCTCACTCAGGATATTTTCCAGATCCATCCATTTGCCTAAGAATTTCATAAGTTCATTTTTTTTTTTTTAAATAGCTGAATAGTGCTCCATTGTGTAAATGTACCACATTTTCTTTCCTCTCTTGAGGGACATCTGGGTTCTTTCCAGCTTCTGGCTATTATAAATAAGGCTGCTATGAACATAGTGGAGCATGTGTCCTTATTACATGTTGGAGCATCTTCTGGGTATATGCCCAGGAGAGGTATTTCTGGGTTCTCAGGGAACACTATGTCCAGTTTTCTGAGGAACCACCAAACTGATTTCCAGAGTGGTTATACAAGCTTGCAGTCACACTAGCAATGGAGGAATGTTCTTCTTTCTCCACACCTTGCCAGCATCTGCTGTCACCTGAGTTTTTGATCTTAGCCATTCTGACTGGTGTGAGGTGGAATCTCAGGGTTGTTTTGATTTGTATTTCCCTGATGACTAATGTTGAACATTTTTTTTTTTTAGGTGCTTCTCAGCCATTCGGTATTCCTCAGTTGAGAATTCTTTGTTTAGCTCTGTAACCCATTTTTAATAGGGTTATTTTGTTTTCTGGAGTCTAACTTCTTGATATATATATTGGCCATTTATTGGATGTAGGATTGATTGGTAAAGATCTTTTCCCAATCTGGTGGTTGCTGTTTTATCTTATTGACAGTGTCCTTTGTCTTACAGATGCTTTGCAATTTTCTGAGGTCCCATTTGTCGGTTCTTGATCCTGCCCCACCTGGAGATCCATCCCATATATAATCACTAAACCCAGACACTATTGTGGATGCCAACAAGTGTTTGCTGACAGGAGCCTGATATAGCTGTCTCCTGAGAGGCTCTGCCAGTGCCTGACAAATACAGAAGTGGATGCTCACAGCCATCCATGGGACTGAGCACAGGGTACCCAATGAAGGAGCTAGAGAAAGGACCCAAGGAACTGAAGGGGTTTGCAGCCCCATAGGAGGAACAACAATATGAACCAACCAGTACCCCCAGAGCTTCCAGGGTCTAAACCACCAACCAAAGAGTACACATGGTGGGACTCATGGCTCCAGCTGCATATGTAGCAGAGGATGGCCTAGTTGGACATCAGTGGGAGAAGAGGCCCTTGGTCCTGTGAAGGCTCTATGCCCCAGTGTAGCGGAATGCTAGGGCCAGGAATCAGAAGTGGGTGGGTTGGTGAGCAGGGGGAGGGAATAGGGGGACTAGGAAAGGGGATAACATTTGAAATGTAAATAAAGAAAATATCTATTAAAGAAAAAAGAAAAAGAAAGAAAGAAAGAAAGAAAGAAAGAAAGAAAGAAAGAAACTATCAGACCGTATAGCATCTTCACTTTGCTATTAGAGTGTTGTCAGAGTGCCTAGTGGCCTGTCCCGCAGGTGCCACCTCCTTGTGGGTTACTTATCCTTTAAGCACTGTGTGCGGTTCTTTTGCTTCGTTTTAGGAATGTATTCTATGGTTTAAAATAAACTTCGTTTAATCTCACTTCAGGGAGATCAAGTATAAAGTTATGAAATAACAGATGCCTACTGTGGGCAATTTGGGAAACAGAGGGAAAGAAGTGGGGGGAAAGATTGGCTGGGTTATAAACCCAGGTGACTCAAAGTTCAAATTTTTAGCAAAAATGACCTGCCCTTAGAAGCAATAGCATATACAGTTTTGCACATAATAAGGAAGAAAGTGTCTGGCTGTCAGAGGCAAAAATATGTGCTTGAGGGAAAAAGGTAGTAAGTTTTCAAGAAAAGTCAAGAGGGTTTTTTTTTTTTTTTCATGTGCTGCTTGTAATTCAAGCCATATTTAGTCTTTATTTCAGCTTCTCACATTTTGCAATAAATTCTTCCTTGGAGATAATGATTTAATTCCCCCGTTTTTATGAGCAGAGTATATGGGCAGTTAGTAATATCTTTAGCATTTTTACATTAGTATGACTTTGTGGTCTTGAGTTTATAGTAGGTCACAAGCACTCTATAGAAAATACTCCTTTTGTTCTTCCTATTTGTCTACAGTTTGATTTGTTTAAAAGATATTGCAGAGATGTTTAGTAAGAACCCCGTCCATTTACCCCAATTCTTCCTGGGTCTTATGAAGATGGGTCTGAGCTATGTTTCCCCTTTATTGAATAATCTTCAATGGCACTATTTGCTGTATATACACCTTTGCTGTATTCCAGGTATTGTCCTTGATTTATGTTTGCTAGCCTGTGTGATCCTACACAGATGGATTATCAAACATCATTTGACAGATGGAAAAAAAATTAAGACATTAAGTAACTCCAAAATCAGAAAGTTAAAAAGAAAATATTGATTGAGCCCCAGTCAGTATATTATATTCACACATAATAATAAGAATTTATTGGCTTAGTTCACAAATTGAGGTTGAGTCCTTTAGTCTGGTATTTTTAGAATCCTTGGCAGATCTGATCTGTACTATACATGCCAGGTCAGTGAGCCCCATCTGTAATATTTCTGTGGCTCAATTGATGTTTACCATGTTTTTAAAAGTAGATTCCCTACTAATGCACTACTAAGATGACCCAAATCACAATGGTTGTGGCTTTTATACAGCCAAGGTATAAAATAGGCATAAAATCAGGGATAATGTTTCCTCCTGCACCTGTTAACTGACAGATGGCTGGAACACTGGTTTTATTTAAACTCCTCATGGTGGATACAATTTCTCCCATAGCATTGTACTTCACTCTGTATTTCTTGTTCTTATTTTCTAGGGAGGCGCATTTGTTGAAATTTTTAGTGCTCAGGGGAAAAATCCTGGAGCAAAATGGAAGATCTTGGGCAGTCCGTCTGTGATTTGGAAAGTAAGTGTTAGAAATTAAGAGTCGAATCCTGGGAAGAAATAAGAGGGAAGGTTATAGAGCAAAGAGGCCTCGTTCAGACTTCAGAACTGTTTTTCTTGTTCTTTCACCCTCAAAGGCCTTCATGTTGTTAGCTCCTTAGCTAGTTAAGACTGTCACATGGTGTGTAACTGCCTTGTGTCTTTTGGGTCCTGCTTCATCATTTTAGGTGACTTTGATGTCTGGAGAAAATCTCTCTAAGCCCTGGGCCTCTTGATTTCCTGATTTCATCATCTCTAACACCCTCCTCCATTCTACTGCAGCCTTACCCTTCCCATCCCAGCCTCTGCCTCATCACCACAAACAGCAGGACCTCTGAAATTACCAAGGGAGACACAGAGACATCCTTCTTTGACCCCAATCTTTGATTCTTAAGGTCACTTGTTCAGGTCAAGCACCCCCCCCCCTTGTTTGTTCTTCAATCTGATGGGGACCTTCAGGTGTCGGGTTTAGTTACTTTCTCTGAGTTCTCTCTTTCTCTCCACTGAAGACACTAATGTGTTTCAGTCATTTCCCAGTAAGGACCTTGAATGCCTTTGCTTTAGCCTATCATGACACTGGCCTAGCTAGTCCCTGTCAGATCCCTAGTCATTCTTTTGCCTCTGTCTAGGTGTCTCAATATGTTGAGAGAAAATACCTATGGCCTTTCAGATTGACAGCACTATAAAGCCATCCACAACAGTCCAGAAAATTATCCTGTTATGTTCTTGTCAATCTCCAAAATGAGCTTTTCTTGTTATCTTTGCTTTCCAACCACCAAACTGCCAATTTTCAATCCCATCCCACAACCAGGGCATGCCCCTCTCAGTCACCAGAAACTGACACCCCCACTTCCTAGGGAAATCAGGTGGAAGCAGTCCTGCCTGCTGCAACTCTAGCTAAAAACCTGTCTCCATCTGTATCTTTTTCTCTCATTTAAAAGCAAGAGACTAATATCTTCAAGGGAAGAATACCTACTGATAAAACTTAAAGCCACCACTAAGTGTTTAATATTTGTTAAGCATAACATTAAACACACTGTACAATGTTCTATAAGGTAAATAACTTAGTGAGAAGATAGCTACATGCCACTCTGATAGGTAGAAACTTTAAGGCATGGAAGGACAAGGATGAAAATTGTTTAGTTGGTACCCTGAATGAGGGAAAAGGGCCATTCAGGGAGTATGCACCAGGGAAGTTGGGGGAGCCTTTCTCAGGTAAATGGCACTGAGCTCTGCTATGGTTTGAAGATAAATGTATCCCTGCAGGCTCCTAAGTTTGAATACTTGGTCCTAACCTGGTGCTGTTTGGAGAGGTTGTAGAAGCTTTGGGAGGTGGGGCCAAGGTCTAGGAAGTAGTAGGCCACAGGGACTGGGCATTTGAAGGTTATCCTTGACCTTAGGCTTTCATTCATTACCCTGCTTCCTGTCTGCCATGAAGAAGCTCTTTCACCAAAATGCCACCACTACAATAGTTTGCCCAGGCTCATGGGCCCAAGTAACTGTGGATTAAAACCCTTGAAACCCTGACCTTAAGATAAATACTACTTAGCTTTCAGTTGTTTGTGTTGGATATGTCATCACAACTGCCCAGAATAGCTAACACAAGTGCTAAGAGTCAACCAGGCATCAAGTAAGGCTGGGGCACAGAAGAGCATTCCAAGCAGAGGGAGAAGTCCAAATGGAATCCTTGTAACAGGAACTGAGAGAGCTGCTGGTGCCAATAGGAAGTGATTACATTTGAAGAGCTGGGTACAGACCAGCACGTAAGTGCTTTGTGGCTATGTTGAAAGTTTGAGTAAACTGTTGAAAAAATTGAAGTACAGACCCAACATGTACATAAGTAAAATTAATTATACGCTTGGTCCATGTGTATTCATTGCAAATACTTAGGGGATTCTATTACAGTAGACACTACATGGACTTTTTATTACAGAATTCTTTTTAAAGGAGATTTATGTGTGTGTGTGTGTGTGTGTGTGTGTGTGTGTGTGTGTGTGCCCGCAAGCGCTCACCCCACTGGTCTGTATGTGCGAGTGGAGGCAGAGAAGACAGCATCTGGTCCCCTGGAGGCATAGGTGGTTGTGAGCTGTCCAGCATGGCTGCTAGGAACTGAACTTGGGTCCTCTAGAAGAGCAACAAGTGCTCTCCACTGCTTAGCCGTTTCTCCAGCCCCTTTGCTTAACTTTTTAGACAGCCTTAATTGTTTAATTTATATTGATTTTAAATAAATTATATTTAGAATTTTCAAAGTTACAGGAGATGTAATACTTAATTAATTCCATTTGAGCTAGTCCTGAAAGCAGAGAAGGTGTAGTGCGAATTCAGCATTGGTTAGGTACTTTCTTCTGCTGTGGTGTGGGGTGGTAATCAGCCATCTACCTAGATGGAGATGTGCACTGGAAGCAAAAAGCAACTCTACCCCAAACCAGATGAGTGGCTTTGGAATTCCTGACATTGAAGAAGCCAATTACTACTGTTTCCATTTTGTTCCACAGGAATTTGATAAAGAAGTTAAAAGTTTTGTATTTGTCCTGGAAGGCAGCAGCCAAACCAACAGAATCCAGTTACCAAAGGAGAATAAGCAAATCCGTGAGTAAGACTTCTAATATTGCACCTTAACATCTGAGAGAGCTATGTTTTGTGTCTCAGAAGCAGGCATACTGGTAAGACTTCTGAGGCAGCTGCTGGTGTGAAGTCATGTGATATTTTTAATGTAGAAATAAGCCGTATGTCATGCACTTTAGAACAAATCCTACCCCACTATCTTGTTGAAATTCAAAACTATTCAAAGACCTAGAAGTTTATTTGAATAGATACTTAGTATAATAATATTTGTTGAGCCTAACTCTGCCTGAGGAGTTTTCACAACACTGCTTTATAGCTGAGCTAATAAACACAGAGTTCTTATTAGAAAATCAGGGTTAAAGTGAAATTTTGACATGAATTCAGGAGTTCCTATAAGTTACAAGGACTTTGGTTTTTTTTAAAGAATTAAAACGTGATAAAAATAATTTATACAAGACATTATTAGTTACAGTAATTGACAAAATAGGTATCAATGTTATTTAACAGACAGTTGCAGTAATTGATTCCAGTGTGAAAATTAACATCATTTTAAAGCAGGCAGAACATTGGGAGATGCCTTAGAGGTGTGACCCAGAGGAGCAGTTGTTGGCAGTGAGTAGGTTGGAATTTAAGGCTGTCACCAGATTAGGCTTTCAATAAAGTGATGTAACTTGAGTAATATAATAATACATTAATATAACCAGACTTTTCATGAACCATGTCCTATCAGCTAAATGTAGATTTCTAATATTTTGTAGAAATAAATAGACAGTTCTCTTTTGTGCTTACCATTTATCTCATCTTCATTCATTAAGAACATTTACTGAGGGACTTTAAGTAAAGCTCAGTGACAGAGCACTCACCTGTAGGCTCATGGGCCTGGGCTCAGTGCCTGGCAACAGAGCACTCCCCTGTAGGCTCATGGGCCTGGGCTCAGTGCCTGGCAACAGAGCACTCACCTGTAGGCTCATGGGCCTGGGCTCAGTGCCTGGCAACAGAAAACAAAGCCTACTTAAAAAGAACATCTACTGAGCACCTTCCATGCACCAGGCACTGTGAGAAGACGTGCTGTTCACACTTGATATCTAATTTTAATTTTCTTTGTAAACTGTACAGATTCTAGGCTTTATGTACCATTTCAAGCACTATGTGACATCCTAAGTTTCTAAGCTTGGAATCAAGCCATGCAAATTACAGATGGAAGATGACTTAATTTAAAGACTGGTGCTGGTGTTGCTTTATAAAGCAATATAAGAAATTGACCTTGAATGAGAATAGATTATTATTGTTAAGATTTTTAAATTAACTTGCTGCAATAAGTAAATATAGCTTCCTCCTAGTCCCCAGCCAGGTGTGATTGACAGCAGGGGCTTTGTTGCTGTTGTTTGTCTCATATTCATATATATGTATGTATGTGTGTATATGTGTGTACACACACACACATATATATGTGTGTGTATATATATATATATATATATATATATATATATATATATATATATATATATATATATATATATATAATTTGTATTTGTGAGTGAAGTCACCTGAGAGAAGTCAGGATGCATGTCTGCAACTGTAGTTTTTTTCTTAAGAGAGAGAGGCGCAGTTCACCTGTTTCAGGATATCGACTTTATGAAACAGATACATTCTAGGAACTTGGCTGTTTGAAGCTGGAGAGTCTTTTTTGCCATTATTGCTGGGCTTGTAAAGACAACCCGACTGCCTTCTAGTCCCTCTGCATCTGTGGTTGTGGTATTGATGATATCATTCAGTCCTAGCAACTTTCTCTTTGCCTCTGAGAAAGAGTCCTCACTTTACCGAAGTGACTAAATACAGACTTCCCTTCTGCCTCTTCTCTATTCTTGATCAGGTTTTTTGGCTTTTTTCCCCTTAATTTCCTCAGAAATCTAGTTTAATGTATTATAATTACCTCTTTAAATATAACAGTGATGGCTTTTAATTAGAAGAAACAGAAGAATCTTCTAATGTATTTCTTATACAATGCCCTGCAATTAAAAGTTAAACTGGCATTCCCATAACAAGTGCAGCAGTGTTAACAAATGAAACAGTTTGTGTGGTCTCCCTAGTGCTAATGCCTTTTGCAAGTTTTGATAAGAGAAGTTCACAGTTATTTTTACTTGTATAAAATGACCTTGTGTGTGAGGTTGGTATGGTTAAACTGAAATTAGAAAGCATGTCTTGAATAGAGGAGAAGTGGCTTTCAATTAGCATCTAAATTGAGTTCAATTATCATTATGTATTCCTATTTTAAGAATAAACATACACTTTATGCAAACTTGACATTCAATAGTTCACTTGTGTTTCTGACAGTATTACTTACAAGAAAGTTTCATAATGAAATTATGTAAGTTTGTTCCTAAATAGTAACCTTTCCAAATTAAATTGTTCTTGATGAATCCAAAATAAATAAATCCTAAATAAATCCATTGTGTTTTAAGTTTTTATTATATTTATTTATTATTGTGTGAATATATGTATGCACCACAGTGTGCATGAAGTTCAGAGGAAAACTTGGGGGAATAATTTCTCTCCTTCCATCGTGTGAGTTCTGGGACTGGAACTCAGATCATCAGCTTGGCAAGCGGTGTCTATCTACTGAGCCTTCCCTGGAGCCCTGTGGCTTCTTTTAAAACTAATGTAAGAAACTGAGCATGAAAGATAATTATTTTTAAATTTTTAAAAAATTAATTTGCTGTCATAAGTAAATCATGACTTCCTTGTAGTTCACAGTTGGGTGTTTGTTACATAGTGCTTGAAATGGTATATAAAGCCTAGGATCTGTACAGTTTATAATGGAAATTAAAATTACAAGTCAGGTACCAACAGCGCATCTTTCCACCGTGCCTGATGCATGGAAGGTGCTCAGTAGATGTTCTCTTTAATATGTTTTGTTTTGTGTTGCCAGGGATCAAACCCAGGCCCACGTACCTGTTAGGTAAATTAAAGCACCATTAAATAAAGGAGCATGTGCCACTGATTATCATGTTGTATACTTCTCCAGGGTGTGAATTGTCTTCTTTGAAACCTCTAACTCCAAGATGACATACAGTTGATGTTCAATAAGTTTCTCAAATTTGCCACAATAAGCAACTTTGACAATTCTGTTTCTAATTTCTAACTGTAAGCATTTGCCCTTGGTAATGACACTTTAGAGTATCATTCACCAGTTAGATAAATCCCCACCACCCTTCAGCATGGACTGTGTTCTATGGAGCTGCCCAAGTGAGAAGCCTTGCTGTCAGACATAAATATCCAGGAGGGACTCAGTATCCAAAGTTACGTTCAAAGTCATTGGTTTCCCCGCTGAATCATTTGAATCAAATCGTGTGTGTCCGGCCATCTGTATCCCTATAGCCTAAGTTCAGCTGTTCTGAAAGATGAGGATGGCTTCTTGTGTTTCCCCCAGGCCTCCTACTGCTACTTTGCTATTCTTTTTAAATTATGTCTTGCTCCATTTCAAACCCTTAAGTGACAGT
This sequence comes from Mus minutoides, assembly GCA_902729485.2. Taxonomy (NCBI): domain Eukaryota; kingdom Metazoa; phylum Chordata; class Mammalia; order Rodentia; family Muridae; genus Mus; species Mus minutoides. The sequence goes on from CACVCL010034815.1 coordinate 14,885, forward strand.
GATCTCACCATTGTATTAAACGTTCTTAGCAGAGTGAATGGTCCTGTGTTCCCGAACTAGTGGCGGGTTCTCAGCCCACCTCCACCTCTGGGAGCACCTGAGAGAGTTGGGGCCTCCTTGATAGGCTTGTCTCGATTCCCTCCCAGGATATCTCAAAGCTTCCTTCTTCCTACCGTATACCAGACTGTTGATACCTTTTTGTCTTTCCTCTTCTCCTTTCACCTCCCAAATGCCACAGTGCCCTGGACTTGTGTTCAGTTTGTAGCGCCATGCTCTCCCTGCTTTATCAGCTTCAGGATTGTGGATTTTTAATGCCATTTCCATCTAAACTCTAGTCTTGCAGTCAGGTATTTTCTGGTCTATTTTTCTGGACTGGCCAAGACTGCTCAGAATCCCTCTCCCTGTCTAGGCTGCCTCATTTAAGTTGTTAGTAAATAGGTTAGTAAAATGTCTTTTCAACTGAGGAGACCAAAACTTTTCATTAAACCAGCTTCTATTTTCTTTATTTTCTTGTTGAACCTATTGGAAAGATATTGTTGTTACTGGTGAAAAGATTGAAATTGCTTGCTTCTTACCCCTTGGTTCTGCCCACCCCACTCTCTCAGGTACTCTCTACTAGGGCGCTCTATAGTCTGTTATCAAATTAGCCAGAGTAGACCCTTCAGTTATGAGTGACGTGTATACCATGTTATTCCTCTCCTGAAAACCATCCCATTTCTTAAAAATAATTTCTCTACAGGAATAGAAACTGTCTGGATCCCTCTTAACTCTCTGGCTTTCTCTCTGATTACTCTTTCTCTGGCCTGTGTTCCATCCCTTCAAGTCTCGTTGTTATTTTGAAATCCAGCAGTCTCCTCTTTCCCAGCCTTTACCAAGGCGTCATCTCTTGAGTGAGGCCCACCTGATGTGTACTCACCCCTGTGCTTCATACTGCGTCTGTGTTTCAGCCCATCTCCACTTCCTGCCCTGCCCTCCTGATATGAACAACACTGATGACAGTGTGTTAGAGATTTCATTGGTTTTCCAACCAATTTCAGAAAGCAAAGTCCACTGTCAGGAACAGTTTATTTTGTCTCATATACAATTAAGTCAATCTGTACTGAAGAATTTCATAAATGAGTGGCTTCCCACTGGTTTTAGGTTGGCCCGTGTCTTTCCCATAGCCTTCAAGGCTCCGAATGATTGGATTTCAGACCTATTCTTTTCCCTCTTTAGTGTCTCATGTCAGCTGCCTGAACATTCTGAGGTTCTATCCAGCTGCTATAGCCTTCCCCATGAACATTCCTCCTCCACTGTAAGATGGACTTCCTCCCCTACAGTCTGTTTCCCTCTCTCCTCACTCCTCCCTTCACCTGGCCAAGGCCTGCGTATTCTTCCAAGCTCAGTTCCTGGGTTGCTTCCTGAAGACTACCTTCACTGGTCGTCCAAGTCCCCTCAGGCACTGATAGTTAGATGTTGCCTTGGAACCCTTGGCCTTCTCATCTGTGAAACCGTATTGCATATTTTAAGAGGCCACAGATTATGCCAGTCTTACTACAAAAACTTCAGCAAGTTTTGTGAACAGTATGTGATCAATAATCTTTATTAAATGATAACACTAACTCATACAAATGATTCTTTGAGGTATAGGTGGAAATTATTAACCCAGTTTTAGGGATGAAAAGAAAATTAAAGATGTGCTAAGGCTGAGTCTGGAACCATGGACTGAGTTCATCCTGAGTTTTCTGGGCAGTGAGGAGGACTAATTGTTGGGCCCTCATCCCACTTCTTGGATGACATAATCCTTGTAAAATGTATGTGGCATATACACTCTATCATTTGTTCTAATGAAACAATTGTAAAACCACTGCTT
>CACVCL010034816.1:0-16585 GCA_902729485.2 Mus minutoides
AAAAAAAAAAAAAAAACGGTCAGGCCCTGTGTAGAATTAAGGTAAAACCAGAGAAAATACAGGGAATAGATGGATGAAACTGAGCTGTATTTTGGGTAATTGCCACAGCAGAGACAGAATTCTCAAACTTAAACTCTTTAACCCAGTTTAAGCATTCTACTTGGTTGATAGCCAAAAGTGTTATGGTATTTTCTCGTTGAAAGTAATTTTCAATTTCTTGTCCAGACATTTTTTTTTTTTTTTTTAATTTCTCACCAAAGAGGTGGGGAGCATTAGCTCCCAGATACAAACCTGATCAATAGGCTCTTTGTTGTTAGTGGTGACAGTACCCACCCCCTCTCTCTGAGTCAATAAGTCATGGGGTTTGGACTGCTGAGCAAAAGGTCAGAAGGAACAGAGTTTTAACAAGGAAATTAAAAAGGAAGAGTTCCGTGATGGCTAATTATTAACTCTTTTCCATCTTATGTCTCAACTGACCTGGCGATTAGACATCTAGTAATTTTCAATGGCAAGAAATGAGTTTGATGAAAACAATGTTAACAAATCCTTTGTAACACGAAAGCATTTAGGACCAAAGGGACTTTATTCTGACAAGTTATATAGTCAGGATGGCTCTCTGTCCCATAAAAGTTATGTTAAGAAAATAGTAGTGGTTTGTCTATCCTAGATGGTTAACTGGAGACAAGAGTTGCTTTAAAAGTTTATCCTTAGTTTGAAGCAAGATGTCTGTGGAATATAGAATGGTCCTCTACTGAGTAAATTTGTGTTATCTGTACTCATTATAGAACTAATTTAATATTACACTCTAGACTAAGGTGCAAGTCGATGATGCGCATGTGTGGTGAGAATCGCTCTTACAGTGAGAAGTGTGGAGAGAGTCTCCGGACTCTATGTGGGGATTCCTGCAGGAGTCATCTCACCTGTTTAAGAATAAAATGCAATCTCATCTCTGCTCAGTATCAAGTCTTACTCTGTTATCTTTTGAGAGAACTTGATAAGAAAGCACTCCCAACTTCTGAGGCTTCCTGTTGAATGGAGAAAGGGTTAAAAAATGTCCATCTACTTATGAATATGCATTATTCATAATAAAATAGAGAAAAAAATTAAAGAAGAACAGGACGCAGGAACAGACAGAGGAACACATGAGAGCCCTTTCTTTGTTCCTCTGGCCCTGTCTGGGACCTATGAATAAGCTACTGCATTCTGGGAGTCTCGTGGAGTTCTTCCAGAAGTTATTGAGTTTGAGGTTGGAGAGAAATAAGAAAAACATTTCCATTTTGATATTAGAATCTGTGCTATTAAGTTTTAAATTAAACAGCATTTTACTATGGAGATTTTAATTCTTATAGTTGATAACTGATAATATTAAAATAGTAAAAATGATTAAATAATTCAACACGATTATATATATATGTGCATGTGTATATGTGTGTGTGTGTATAAAGTTAAAAGACACAGACACTCAACCTCTTACATGTTGATTGATTTTCTTAATATACAGTGGCTTCCTATTTATCTAATTGAACAGAGTCAGAACAGCACTCAATTTTAAGCTACCAGGATGTCCACTATCAGACATGTTTAATTATTTCGTGTTTATTATTAAGCAAAGATATAAAAAGCAGTGTTGAAGCAGTTGTAAGGAAAACAAAACACTTTTCACATACAAGTAATATAAGAACACACCAGTAAAATAAAATGCAGAAGGAATAGAAGGTGGTTGGTCCTAAGGGTTATTTTTTCTTTTTCTCTTCAGTTCTGGAGAGATTGCACAGTATAAAGTTGGTATCTATTGAGTCTCTGCTGTACAAATTAATTGAATAATTCTGGAAGGTGAATAGTTAATAAAAGGTAGAGTAAATTGTGCTTTATGAGAAACTCACCTCAAAGTCATGAAACTGCTCTACATGTGAATCTAAGAAATGTAATAACCAAATAAAATTATTCAGGAGAAGATAAACCACAGTGCTACTAGACATGTTTAAGACTATGCTTGGTCTAAGGAGTGGCACTATTAGAAGGGTGGCCTTGTTGGAGTAGCTGTGTCTTTGTGGGTGTGGGCTTCAAGACCCTCATCCCAGCTGCCTGGAAGCCAGTCTACTCCTAGCAGCCCTCAGATGAAGACGTAGAACTCTTGGCTCCAACTGCAGTATGCATGCCTGGGTGCTGCTATGCTCCCACTGCCTTGATGATAATGGACTAAACCTCTGAGCTTGAAAGGCAGCCCCAGTGAAATATTGTCCTTATAAGAGTTTCAGAGCAGTAAAACCCCAAGATATCATGGATTGTTTAAATCATCACAGAAGTTGAAGTCTGATTTTTATCGCGGTTACTTCCCAAAGCCAATGTAATTTATAAGATCATTTCAAATACTTAAGTTTATATCCACAGATATGTGTAGCTATCACTTGTCATCAAAGAATCTTATTTTTGGAGCAAATGGAGACAATTACAGGAAGAAACAACTGCATAGAACAGCTAGAAGTGGACCGAACAGCACTAATTGATACATCTACGATACAATTCTCACACCTAAGGATCAGGGAATATTACAGAAGAGGAGTTAGAAAGATTGTAAAAGGCAGACCGTAGGGATATCTGCTCTGAGATAGTTCCTGGCTTGGGAAGCTGCGTCCATGAATCCCAACAATCTGGTTGTCCAAACGAGAGAAGATTCTGACATACAACCATGGATGGGGAAATCTCACCTGGCCCCATCCCTTGATGAAGAACTACAAGTTATTAATAGCAACTGAGAAAGGGAGAATCAGGCTTCCTCATGGATGATNTAGGGATATCTGCTCTGAGATAGTTCCTGGCTTGGGAAGCTGCGTCCATGAATCCCAACAATCTGGTTGTCCAAACGAGAGAAGATTCTGACATACAACCATGGATGGGGAAATCTCACCTGGCCCCATCCCTTGATGAAGAACTACAAGTTATTAATAGCAACTGAGAAAGGGAGAATCAGGCTTCCTCATGGATGATTTCCCAGATAAGGTATCTAATCCTAAGCTGTTCAGCTCTAAACACATATAAATATGAGCAACACTGAATCAGCTCATCAGGTTGCATTTATAAGTTTATATAACAATAAAGAAAAAGAGGTCATGAATTTGTTTTTTTTGTTGTTGTAGTTTTTTTTTTTTTTTTTTTTTTTTTCGAGACAGGGTTTCTCTGTCTAGCCCTGGCTGTCCTGGAACTCACTTTGTAGACCAGGCTGGCCTGGAACTCAGAAATCCTCCTGCCTCTGCCTCCCGAGTGCTGGGATTAAAGGCGTGCGCCACCACGTCCGGCGAGGTCATGAATTTGAATTTGAAGAGATTGGGGCATGTGGAGAAAATTGTGGAGCATGTGGAGAGAGGGAGAAATGATGTAAAAACAGGATTTATATATAAAATTCTCAAAAACTAAATAATAAAAGATTATTATAATCTCAAAAATAAAAGAAAAATAAGTGAAATGATAATAAATTGATATTTAAATATGTTTTAAATTTAATCTACTCAAATTTATTAATTCTTCATGCATCGTTTCTCTTCATACTTGGAAGGACTTTGTGGTTTTATAATTACTGTTATGTTATGGAGCTTTTTTTTTTCCTCAGACAAGTTTCATGATGTAGCTGGGCAGCCTGCATCAGTCTGTCCTTGAGCTCATAGAGATCTATCTGCCTTTGCCTCCCCAATGCTGGGATTAAGGGCCTGTGCTACTAAGCCAGATGCATGGAGTATATTTTTAATGCAAATATATACTTAAAATAAAATATATACACCAGTTGTATTTGATCAGATGGTAAAGAGTAACAAAGGGACCTGATAGACCTGGGAAACTTGTTTATCCTTATTAAAAATTGAGATTAGCTAATTAAACCCACAATGAGCCTATGTTTGCTTTCTTGCTTCTCTTAAGCTATAAATATTTGAATATGTTATGTTTGTCCAAATATTCATGACAAAGAATCTCATGCAATCTATGTAGGAATAAAGGCAGGAACATGTTTTAGAAAGTGTGTTGACAGTTACTATCAAAGTAAATATACATATTATTTAGTAATGCTCTTTACTTTTAATATTTTTTTAACCTAGATATATGTTAATTTGTACACAGAAGCATTAAAAATAATACAGATTGTAAAGTTGTTTGTAAAAGCACAAATGGCCAAAAACTTTAAGTATTTATTAGTATAGGAAATATTAAATATACATTGTCTTTTGTGCATATAAAATTCTTTTAACTTTATATAAGATGTTAATGTAGAAATGGCACTATTCATTACACATGTAAGAATTTTTCTTTGCATGAGATCCATGTTTATATAAATTAATATCCAAAGGTGTAATTGTTTTTATGAAATATTTTAACATTTCCTACTATTTTTTATTTAAAGTATGGTTTGCTGAGTTTAAACAGGAGGTTGATGATAGCAATCAGTATTTCCTCTTCTTACCAATTTTAGCTTCATTACTTTAAGGAACAGCATGATAGTACATTTCACTTTCTTTCTTCCTCAATTTTTTACTTAATCGTTCTTCGAGCACACTTTACGGGCACAATGTATCCTTGGTTCTTTGGCTTGAACTCACACCTTTGAGTTGTAATCAATAGATAGAGCAGGTTTCTGGCTTCATTCTATTTCATTACCATTCTTAACATCCTTTTTCTGGGCTGAATAGCACACTGTGGTAAACTAACACTTGTCAGCATTTGAACTTTTAGTATTTTATGGATAGTATTATATCTGCAACTCCCCTATCAGATGTCAACATTGAATATCTTCCTCTACCACTCCCGGCCTCTCCATCTCTCTCTGGTTTTAAGAGACAGGGTGTCTCTATGTAGCCCTGCCTGTCCTGGAACTTGCTATGTGGACTAGCCTGGCCTGTAACACACAGTGACCCATGTGTGTCTCTCTCTTGAGTGTTGGGATTAAAGTGATGCACCACCATGCTCTATATACTCCTGTCTTCCTATTTGCACAGCAAACATTTTACCCCTTGATTCATGTCTCTATACCTGTAGCACATGATTATTTCATAAGAACCTTTTTAATTATCCTTAAAAATATTTTGGTAGGTTTGACTTCCGGGGGATAGGGGTGGGAGGAATCACAATCCAATTTGACAAATTTGGAAAGAATCATCACACTTATAATATTAAGTATTTGAGCTATGTTTTCACTTATTTAATTACAGTTTATGGGTTTCTTTTGGGTAAAGTTTAGCTTTTTTTAAAATTGTGTATCTCATGTTGTTCTTGTTTATTAGTGAATGTTTTCACATATATTTTTGGTTATGAAAAGATTATTCTTAGTGATGCTTAGGAGAAGCACTGAAAATTTTTTATCATGTACAATGTATATGAACATTCAAATATATGCTATTTGTTATGGCTATCTACTTGATACTTTTGAGTTTTCAGGGAGACAAGAGAATCAACTTATCCTAGCCTATGTGACACACATGCTGAGATGGGTGTCTTGTTCCTCCATCCTCCAGCGTCTCACATTAAGGGTGATGTTGGCAGATGCTTTCCAGCCAGACAATCCAATTTGTCTAAGACACAGCTTCTTTGCCACCGCTTTCTCCCGCAGAGTTCTTCTGACATGTCTTCAGATGTGCCTGTGTTTCAGCATTTGTCTGCATTCTGCTAACAAAGCCCGTAGACCTCCAAGTTCCTCTCAGAATTTTCTAATAAGTCATCAGATTTCAAGTCACCCATCTATCTCTTTGTCTCATTTCACATGTGCTTGAGTCGGCTGCATGGAGATTTTATTTTAGATTCATATTAATCTTCTGCTGCTGTCTGCAATTTGATCTTAAGCAGAGTATTAAAGGAGACAGGGGAGGTTTCTAAAAGCCTTACAATACTAGCATACACAGAACACCAGTCATTACAACCAATGGCAGACTCTCCTGAAATAAAATCACCATTGGTAATCTCCAATAGGTCCTCAGATACCAAGTTCCTTTGAAGTATCAGACACTTCACAGATAATGTACAACAGAGCCAGCATAGTTGTAATCCCCTCTCTAAGGCGACTTTAAGAATCACAGTTAGTTTAATGGATTTCAGCTCAAGAGTGTTTGTGATAGAAACCTGTCAAGAGTTTCCTATGGTTTCAGATCTTTATGCCTCACTTTGTTTCTTGTTCTCTCATTATTCTCATTCTTTCACTGTGTTTATTCTACCCCAGTCTTTCAAGTTTTACGTCTCCCCAAGGAAGCTTTTCACAGGGGGCCTACATTCTAAACAACTGTAGATCAGCACCACGAGTGTGAAGCCAACAGATTAACTTTGTATATTGGTGTTAACTTTGTATAGACTGACACACATCATCAGCTTAAATTTTATGTTTTAATAATCATAATGTATAAAATACACTGTTGAAGTTGTACTTGGAACAATAAATGGTTTCTGTTTCTTTTGAGCTGTGCCTCAAGTTCCGTTATAAGATTTTGTTTTCATCAGCAGTTCTGTCATAGTGAACACAGACAATGACACTCAGGAAAAGTTTACTGAAGTAACTGCCTATTCATGATCACGAACAAGTTGAAGTAGAACAAAGACAAGGGTTTATTAAATGAATGAATGAATGAATGAATGAATAAATAACTAACTTATTAAGACTTAGCATTACATCCTAGGTGGTCCTTTTTTACATTATTATAAAACTTAAAATTTATTTTAAAATGTACATTTTTCACACTGAAATTAGAAGTTTTCGGGAGGCATACAGAATGGGAAAATGTAGAGAAATGTTTTTAGTTTAATGATAAAAAGTGGGACTGAATATTGGACCACTTTAGGGCTTGTGATTTTGTTCATCCTTGTTATCTCTGCCTCTGCCATCGAATATCATCCTCTGACCTATGGTTTCCAAGGTCACTATGCTGCTAGATCAGCATGCTATAACGCTATTTCCCTATCACTGATCATAACATTTTGATCATATAAATTTATTTTGTGAGAATATGTTTGGATTGGCTGAAAGAAGATACTGTGTGACCTACTGTTCTCTATTCCTTCCTCAGCTTCTCTGAAAACTCATGAACTTTCTTGTTCTTGCTTCTCTTGTTTCTTGGCTTCATCACAGATTTCAGGTTTTCCCCAAGTACAAAACAGAACAAAATCCAAAGCGATTGGCCTCACCTGTTTTTTTCATCTAGTGCCACAGGTTGGCACTCTGACAAAGAATCTCTTCCAGAAGTGTCTCCTTTCTCCCATGCGACCTTAGCAAACAGTAAATCAGAGGATCTATCTATGTCTTGGCTGGGTGAGCTTGGTTGAAGAGGCTGTGGGCATGGAGGTAATGCTTGCTGGTATCTCGAACAGATGTTCTGGGCTGCTTATAGTCTCAAACTCTTCGGACTTCCAGGATGCCCTGCTGAGTGAATGGTAACTTTGGCAGCACATTTTGCTTCCATTAGCTAATCCAGTGGGTTGGGGAGACACCAAGGGAGCAAGAGAAATCTGAGATCGCTGTCCTCAGCATCACTCGCACGTGGTGGTAAACTTCACTAGAGAATACTTCATGGCATTCTGACTGGATTCCAAGCTATCTCGACCTCTGAGCATGGTGTTGCTGAACACGGTGCAGCACATTTATCTCTCTGTGTGGTTATTGATTGTATAACTTATCTTAAAAGGAAGGTCATCTTAGGCCACTTATCTCTTACACATTTTTTTCTTTTCTTTCCAGCAGGGCTGGCCAATAAATTTGCTCACATGTGTGTTGATGTTAGTGGCTTTCCTAGGAAGGAACCCCATTCCTGTTTAAGGAGCTGTGTGAGAATAAACAGGATAAGTAGAAGGAGGTCAGTTGTCTGTCCCTAGGTACAGATCCTTAATCTGAAAAGCTCCCGGCAGCTGATTATCCAGGGCTACAAAGATCTATTTGCTAGTTGTGTGCCCCTCCCCGCCCCCATCTTTCATTTTTCCCTCTTGTCTTCTTGCTTCTCTCCTCTGTTCCTCTCTCCCTCTTTTCCATTACATGCCCTTTTTCAGCGTGTTTCCTTGATTTTATGTTCACCTAGCTTTACAAGTGGATTGATAGTGTACAGAATTAACCTGACCCCCTTTCTCTATTTGTAACATCATTCCAACAGGCGTTCAATGTCTCCGGTGTTTTAGGCGGAGTTTTGTTCTGAATTAACGGAACTTGCTAGTCCAGATCTCTCTCTGTCTCCGTCTCTCTCTTTGTCTCTGTCTCTCTCGCCTTTCTTCTCCCTCCCCCTGTACCTTCCCCCGCCTCCCTCCCTCCCTCCTTCTTTCCCTCCTTCCATTTCTCCCTCCCTCTGTCGTTTCCCTCCTTCCCTTTCCTCCCCCTCCTTCTCTTTTTTCCCCTCCCACTTTTGCAAACCCACATCCAGAGCCTCCCTCCAAACGTACAAATACGCGTCCGGGGCGGGCTCGGGAGTTCAATGTCACGCTGGGCAGAAGTGGCACAGGCGAGCGGCGGGGCGCGCGCGGGTAGCAGCGGTCTGCGGCCGGCAGGGGGCAGCCGAGGGGCGGCGCTGGCGCGCGGGTGCGGAGCGGAGGAGCCTCGCCCCGCGCCCGCAGCCTCAGCCTCAGCACCAGGCGCGGCGGAGCCCGGAGCGCGGCGGAGCCGGGAGCGCAGCCACTGAGGGCAGCGGCGGCGGCGGGAGCCAGGCGCGCAGCGGAGCAGCGGGCGGGCGGGAAGCAGTAACCGCCGCCGCCGCTGCCGCCGCGACGGGCAGCCGGCTCCGGCCCCTGCCCCTTGGCTTCGAGCCCCCGGCGAGTCTGGAGCCCGCGCCGTCGCCGGTTGCGTCCTCCGGGCATGGAAGGCGGCGGCAAGCCCAACTCCGCGTCCAACAGCCGCGACGATGGCAACAGCGTCTTCCCCTCCAAGGCGCCCGCGACGGGGCCCGTGGCGGCCGACAAGCGCCTGGGGACCCCGCCGGGGGGCAGCGCGGCGGGGAAGGAACATGGCAACTCCGTGTGCTTCAAGGTGGACGGCGGCGGAGGAGAGGAGCCGGCGGGCAGCTTCGAGGATGCCGAGGGACCCCGGCGGCAGTATGGTTTCATGCAGAGGCAGTTCACCTCCATGCTGCAGCCTGGGGTCAACAAATTCTCCCTCCGCATGTTCGGGAGCCAGAAGGCAGTGGAGAAAGAGCAGGAAAGGGTTAAAACTGCAGGCTTCTGGATTATCCATCCGTACAGTGACTTCAGGTAAGGACTCCCTGGAGCTGCCCCACCCTGCTCCCCCTGACGCGCCCTCCAGCATCCTATCCTGCCTCTGGGAAGGGGCGCCCTGGGAATTCACAGTGGGGGTGCGGGGCAGGCGGGGCGGCGATGCTGGAGGCTTCTACTTAGACTGGCCATACACCACTCTTCCAACTAGTTTCCACCGACGACAGGTTTAGGGTAGGGAGTTTCTTCTCTCCGGAGCGCCAGAAAGGCTCTTCTCCTTTGCTTGGTGAACTTTGGGGACAGCAGAGGAGGGAAGAAGGCCACCGTGACCCGTGGACCGGAGGTTGCTAAGTTGCACTAGGGAAACTTTTAGTTTGGTAATGTTAGGACTAGGCAGGTATCCTTGCTAAGAACAGTTCCCCAAAGGAATGAAAAAAAAAGATGCTTCTGGGATCCCGGAGATGAGGAAACTGGAGACAGTGACTCACAGGTCCTAGCTGTTCCTGCCACTCTCGCCCCCTGGGAGTGTTAATCTGTTGTTCTTATGCTTATAGGCACCCCTGTCACCACTGAATTTCTCCAGATCAGTGGCTGGCAGGCACAGGAAGGGCACTTGCGCTTGGGTAGTCAGTCTCTGACTTGAGATTTCAGCGGAACGGGCGCTGCTCCACTGGGCAAGAACTTGATTGGAAGCCTCTAGTTCTCGAAACAGAGGCAGGGGGGGGGTCGTTTTCAGAGCCCCCTTCCTGAAATAGAGCGACACCCGCTCTTGACCTTGACTACAAATCCATTTCAGAAATGTCTTTCCAGTTTCCCAGCCTGGGAAGAAGGGGCAGCAGAGCTGTCAGCAGGAGAAAATTAATATGAGTTTCCTCACCTTATTTGTGGCTTGAGTATTCATTTGTTAATAAGCATGTTTAGAGACTGACAAATGAAGGTCGTGAAGCAGATCCTCTTATTACTGCGACACGCTCCTGAACACAAGCAGAGCTTCCTTCTAAAAATCCCAAACTAGTAACTCGAGGTGATATTCACTTGTTTATTTCATTCGTTCGAACTAGGGAAAGCGACAACAGCAGCAACAACAATAAGAAAAACAACAACAACAACGAAAGGGGTATATGTGCACACCGAGTTTATGCATAGGTTTTCGGTAAACTGCAAGCAAACATAGCAATAAAAAAACATTACTTCCAGTAGCGTTTAGAAACTAACCGAAATTGCCATTAAATGCGTGCAAGGGAGGGAGCTGTCCACAGTTCTGAATCAAGCTAACTGTGGAATATAGCCCAACAAAGCTTGAGTTGAGGACTGTCCATCTTCCCTGAGGTATTTATCGTCTCAAAAACCAGCAGTCTCTATTCCTTGTCACAGAGTGGACAGATTTTTAGAAAAGATTTCATTTAAAAATGATTATTTGGAAAAATACATAAGAAAATCTTACTGAAGGACTTACACTAGCTAGTATCATTTATTGTCTACAACTGAGTCTGATTGAAAGGATGTTCAGGCAAAAACAGCCTCCCAAGTGATACAACGTGTTTCCTCCGTGAGGGCGATACTTGCGGAAGCAAACTCGTAGATGGTCTTGCTCTATCTAAGGTAAATTAGGGTTGTTACACGCTATCGAATTTCAAAAGTGGGAATCGGAATCGAGTTTGAATATCATCTCTTTTTTGAATCCTGCATGGAAATGTAATGTAAATAATACTATATATTAAAAAAAACAATTTCAAGAAAATATTCAACAATCTTAATAACAAAAACTAGAGTGATATCAAAATTATGATATTCAGTGATAATGTTCACAAAGGTGCTTAAACTTTTTTTTTAAACTTGATATCATCTTTAAATGATTCCAAATGATACTTTTATATGTTCATCAATGGAAAAATGATGAAGCTTTTCAAAATAGTAGCATATGGCAGATGATTAAACCTTCCTCATTTGTTTTTTTTTTTCCTAACATGTATAGAGACTTTTCATGAGCTAGAATTGTATCTGTGGATCAATGAAACTGAGGGAGCCTACATATTTCCCCAAGACCTAGAGAGACATAGCAAATCCTGCTCAAAGGTGGGAAGTGAAAGCGATGATTCAGTGTCATTCTGCACTTTACAGAGAGGGCCGATGACTAAGAAGTGAGCTTATATACAGACAAGCTCCAGCATGATTTGGGGGACTTGATTTCCCTTGCATAAATGGAAAAAGGAAGCAATAAACTAAATAGCCATTATTACTTAAATTTTAAGCTAGAATATATCTGAAAAAAATTGAAACTTAGAATTTCTGTATGTATGTGTTTCCTTAGGGAGATCATGGCCACCCTGTACCTACTCTACCTATTTGGGTTTAGTAGACATTGTTTAATTGGCTTCTTTCTATACTCACAGTACCCACTTGGAAGCACTTCTAAAACCTATGACATGCCAAGATAGTGTAGTTGTTAAAAACCACAAGTGAAACCTGGCAAAACTCCAGCAACTTTTTTTTTTTCTTCACAAAAGTGCAAGCAATGTTGTTCAAGTGACCCTTTTGGATCTGCTCATCACAGCCCTTTTCAGAGGAAGATACTCTAAGGGAAATGTTTTGCTGAAATTACTAGAATGTCAAGCTTAGGTTCATTAAACGACCAACAGAGAAAGGAACATGTAAAAGTATACATTTCCATGTAAGGGTTTTGGCTCTGGAGAGTTGAGAAGCAAAGTGGATTCTTTGCTTGTTACTTTCGTAAGTGTCCGTGAGGCCAGGAGTGACACTCTCATGATGCTGAGTATAGCATGGCTTTCCCTTTCTCCAGGAAATACCACAGTTTTTGACATTGTGCCTAATATTCTGGTGCCCATTTCAAGATGACTTCTAAGGCTGGATGGAGCCTTTCTCCCAGCCTTTAAGGCAGTGGTTCTCAACTTGTGGGTAGTGATGCCCATTGGCAATCCTCAGTCTCCAAAAGCATTTTCGTTAAGATTCATAACAGTAGCATAATTAAATTTGGAAGTGGCAATGAAAGTAATCTAATGGCTGGGGTCACTACAATATGAAGAGCTGTATCAAAGGGTTGCAGCATTAGGAAGGTTAAGGAACACTGGGCTAGGGCAAGGGCTGTGTTCCTGATGATACTTTCTGACGACTAGCTAGTGCCTCTTTTACCCACCACAGTCCGAGTGTGCTACTTTTGTGTCTGGCAGGTTGGAGTCTCCCACTTTGAGTGTAACTAGGGCAGAGGCTCTGTGTTTCCCTCCCTTCTCAGGAAAGGATGATGGTAGGAGTCTTCAGGGAGCAAAGAAGAGCCCATTGTTATTAACGTTGTAAGAAATCATGGGGAAGAAGCTAGGAAATGTGATTTTTTTCTTGTGATATTTAATTATCAAGACTAGGGAAAATACTGGAAGGTACTTTATTTTCTCAATTTTTAACTTTCTTTTGAGTGGGATTACGTGTCCTCCACCCCCGCTTCTCTTCTCTCTGTCTTTCTGTCTCTGTCTGTCTGCTTCTATCTTTTTCCGTCTGTCTGTGTGTGTGTGTGTGTGTGTGTGTGTGTACACGCATGTGTGCATGTGCAGATATGTGTATGACAGCCTGGTTGTAGGATGTCTCCCTCAATTACTCTCCACTTTGTTGCAGATATCTAAACAAAAGAGTTCACACAGGTGTGGAGTTTTACAGTGAAGGCATAGATTCAGCCTTTTTGAAATTTGTGCTAACAGTGCACATTTAATTTCAAGGTTAAGTATGAATATTTCGAGATAAGCAGTAGTGATTAAACACTTACTAGTTAGATGATAATTTTGATCCATTTCAATAACTACATTATGTATATGATAGATAAAGGCGATCTCACTGCCAGTTGTCAGTTATGATATTAAAGTATGATGGAAGAATACTGAGAATGCTTCTGTGGATGATTGTGTGTGTGTGTGTGTGTGTGTGTGTGTGTGTGTGTGTGCGCGCTGTATTTGTGTATTGCTAAGGGTCAAACTCTGGGGCATGAATATGCTAGCCAAGTTACCACTATGCTTCCTCTACCAAGATGAGTGATTTCTCTGTGACAGCAACTTACCTTGGGAAAAATTTATTACCTATTTGTTATTTGAATAACAAACTTTACATATGCTACATTACTTATTAATATCATTATGTGTCCAGTTAACTGAACTTCACTGTACCTTTCTGGTTAAAAACCACCTTTTCATAATTCTGCAGTTACCTTGTTGGTTAGTGTTCACACAATGGGTGTTTTAAACAAAATGCCCTATGGAGATGCTGGCTGACATGTGCCCTTTGTTGTGGGGTGGGAAGGGTTGTGTTGTGACTTCTGCTTTTCCTTATCAGTGTAGAAACCATGTACAAAGTCTACCCTGCTTTAACTACTCAAATATTCTGGGGAATTGAGACATAGTCACTCTCTGAAGATATCACCACCTCAGCACTTCACGGGTGCAGGTGACCTCTGATGTTAGAGGTCACTGACATGCTCATTAGAGAAGGGAGCCTTTCAACCTCATGCCGCAGTCCATCAGAAAGAGACCATTTATTTCCAGGTGCTCCTCACAAGAAAATAATGCAACCTTCTGGGGCTTAAGGTCTAATTAGCTTATTCTAACAATAACTTTAAGCTGTAGGCACTCTACATTCTCTAGCAATATATTTATTTTCCCATATCAACTGAGACAGAATAAACCATAAAGATTTATTTCTATGTTAAGTGAATTTTTTTTTTTGAGATAGGGATTCTCTGTGTAGCCCTAGCTGTCTTGTAACTCACTCTGTAGAATGGCCTTGAACTCAGAAATCTACCTGCCTCTTCCTCCCAAGTGCTGGAATTAAAGGCATGCGCCACCACTGCCCTGCAAGTGATTATTTTTATATCTTCAAATTTAATTATGTTTTCCATAATGATTATAACAGTGGTACGCCAAATTTAAAAGAAAATTTAAAAGGGAATCTTAAGCTATTAGTTTATTAAGGTATACCTTTATAATATTTTATTACTTAAAGTTTTAGTTAATGTTTGGATATTAAATGGCATATAATACGTATTGTAGAGATATAAGTATTTCAGTTGTAGTAAGTCAAATATTATACTTTTCATTTTTCCTGAATAAGTTTTAATTTAAGACTGCTTTTGAGGACTTTCTATAAATCAAGAAACAGGTACATACCCTATACCAACCATATTTATTACCTACATACTTATTTTATCTGAATAACTAACTTTATGTATATTACAAAGACATATCGTTTATTAATTCAATATAGGTTCAGTTAACTGTGATGAATTCAGCTGTATCTGCTACATCAAAAACCACCAAGTAACGTATCATCACCAGTGGAACACTGCTATTATTCAGCATACTTACACTCAATGAATCTATCTTCCACTGTGAGCATGACACCCACAAAATTTCCTTGGTATACATTTCATGGGATCACTTTTCCATTCAGGCAAGACTGTCTATGTTCTCAGATAATTAATCTTTTTTTATAGTTAGGAATACATATTGGATTTAATGTGGATCCTTTCAAATATAGACCAATATTTGAAAGAACATTAGCATTAAGTATATGCATTAATGCATAGAAAATACATGAAGTAAGAATACATGAAGAACATGGACTATTTTCAAGGTCAATGACAAAATTTTTGCTCTTATTCTTTGAAAATGCATGCCAGACTGTGAATTATGCTGGTGCCATATCTTAGTAACATCTTCATATGTTAGAAAGAAAAAAAAAGTTTTCATATTGTCTAAGTGATTTTCTTCTAAAACTATCTTTCTTTTATAGGAATTGGTTTTAAATTATAATTTTTCTTCATATTTGAGAATCTCAAATGATGAAATACAATCATAATCACCCTCCATTTTCCTTCTCCAACTTGCCCATATCCCACTCAACATATGTTCTTCCCGACACCCCACTCTTCCTCCTTTCTCTCTTTGTCCTCCCAAGTCTAATTTGTGCTGCCCAGATGTATATGGGGAATTCCAACATGTTTTTGTATTTTATTATATTCTTCACAAGGTTCATAGAAAAGAGTTACTAGTTATAGGCATTTTACAATACTTTTTAAAAATTAATTAATACTGACACCAGTTAAGATACTTCTTAAAACAATAAAAATAATACAATCTCCCTGAAGCTGACATTCCTTTTAAAATATGGACAGGCTATTTTACAACAGAAACTAAAAGTCATTGTTCAGACCTACCATCTTCTAGAGATGAAAATTGTCTTCAATTGTAAACTGAATAATGCTGTAATTCTTGTATTTTATATTTCTAATGTTTTTATTTAAACTTTATTCTGAGAATTATATATAGTATATTTTTATCATATTGTTTTCTGCCCTCCGACTCCGTTTAGATCCTCTCCTCTCCCTACCCACCAAACTTCATGTGTTCTCTCTCTCTCTCTCTCTCTCTCTCTCTCTCTCTCTCTCTCTCCCTCCTTCCCTCCCTCCCTCCAATAAAAGGAAAAGAAAAGAAAATAGCCACTAAAATCTCTGTAAGTTAGTGTTGGAAAAATGCACACAGTGGCTACTCTTTCCTTTTATATGGTCTTCAATGACATTTTAACGGTGTTTGGAGACCTAGCATATGCTATATCCTTTGGCAGTTACAAGTATAAAATTAAAAATTTTCATTATATTAGCATAGCTGTGTGCCCATCAACATAATCACTTTTTAGGATATTTTATCACCCTACGAGGAAACTTCATGTTCAGTAGCACTCATGTTTCTGTCTTCTCTCACCCAACCCCCAATCAATAAGCAATCAACAATCTACATTGTGTTGAAAGGTTTTCCTAACTTATCCTAGAAATGTCTTATCAGTTGGATCCCATAATATCTAGTGGATTTTTTCCTGGCTTCTTTGACTTAACATATTGCTATTAAAGGTTCACCATAGCACCTTCAATGCATAATTTTTAATGTTTTTGGATGTGTACTGTTGATCATATAGATGTGGTACCTTTAATTTATCTATCCATGTGTTGATAGAATAAGGTTTTTGTAATGTTCAGTAGTGCTGATATGAGTACTACTTGCATTTTACATGTTTTTGCAAAGTGTTATTGGTTTATTTCTCTTAAGGGTAAAATTGCTTGATCAGTATAATAGCTTTCAATATAAATTTACTGGATGAATAGCAAAGGGTAAGATCAAGGCATGATGAATTTTTGAGTCAGCAAATTCAGAAAAGGGCATCAAAACCTCTGTGTTCCTCCACAATAGGACCTGGTATCTTGTCCTCCTGCTATTTACAACTTGAGACCCAAAACATTGCATTGGCTGCCCCAGGTAAAAAGGAATAGATAAAAAATGTAGAAAGATGAAGTGGCATGAACATGATGACAGAGATAGATAGTGAGAACTGGGCCAGGGATTCAGATCTGTTTGAATCTTAATTCTGTCATTGCAACCCTCAC
>CACVCL010034817.1:0-16468 GCA_902729485.2 Mus minutoides
CCATCAATCTTGGCACCTAGAACCTTAACCACTGGGACCCCTTGCTGGCCCTGATAGGTTTCAAAGGGTATGTGGGACACATAGCACAATTGTGGTTCAGTAAGTATGATACTACAGAATTTCTTTTTAATTGAACTTTAATAAAAGATAAGTAAATTAACTTTTAAAAATTAATTTTAAAAAATCTGGCCACAAATTGAAGGAATTACCAGTAGAAAAGCCAAAGGCTCTCCCTGAGACTTGTCATTCTCAAAATGTCTGTTCAGCTAGACTAGGCCTGAGCAGACCCTAACATCCCTTAGGGATGGATCCAAGTGGAGCAGGGTTAGAATACTCCAAAGAAAACAGCATGGAGCCTGGCGATTGGAGCCACCCTCTGGGAGGGGAGCCCAAGGCTGCTGCTGGGCCAGAGGACATGGCTTGCCAAGGGGTTCGCTCAGGGCTTGGCTCACAGCTGGGCTCAGGGCCATTTGTCATTTCTCCACTTCTTACTTTGAGCTGTCTGAGGATACAAACAAGGTCCAAGTTTGGTGGCCATAAGGCATAGGGTTCCGTGAAAGGTAAAGAATCCAGAGGGTGTGTGTGTGTGTGTGTGTGTGTGTGTGTGTGTAGTCATATATTTTTCATAAAGAAGGAAAATCTTGACGAGAAGGAAAAGTGGGGGTTTCCTGCATCTCCCCATCCCTTGCAGCCCCATCAGGCTTGCTCCCACTCCCCCCTCTCTGTAATGCACTCCCACCCTCCCCTCAGATCCATCAGGGCCCATTGTTCTCTGCTCTCCTCAGTCCAAAGCTCTTGATGGATTTGGTAATTGGGGTAATTACGGTAATTTTACCTTAAAGACAGACAGCTGTGGATTCCCTATTGGGGAGCCCCTCCCTGGGCCGCCTGCCAGCATTCAGGGACAATGACAAGTGACTCCCATTCCCCTCCCCCAGAATACAAAGTGGCTGGGTAGGGGTGGGGGTAATGCATAGACTGTCCTTTTGGCAGCCCACGGTGGGGGCTGGGACAACACAGTGTCATTTTCCTCTCCACCACCCAGCCTTGGTTCTAGGGATTTGTCAACCCAATACACACACGCTTTTCCTTTTCTGGCCTGAAAACCCAGGCAGATAAACCCCACTGTCCCCGGTGCGGGGATAACGTCCCTGAAGCACATCTAAAAGGTTCCCTTGCACCTATCCTTGTAATTTCTAATGATAAGGGACAAGAAAGAAAGGTGGTCCTGGTCTTTGAGTGTCATTTGCCCCAAACCTGGAAGCACCTGCCAGGCTCGGAGGAAGCAAAGCCCGCGCTGCTCTGCCCCCCAGCGGCATCTTGTGGAATTGCATCCTAGTCCACTGCTCCAGACGCCAGAGAAAATCGCTGAATGCTCGCTCTGTCTTCAGAATTTCAGTATAGAAGGGGGTCTCAGAGAGCAGAGGTATTCAACCAAGACCACCCAAAATGTGTAACACCACCACCGCCAGCACTACCACCACCACCCACACGCAGCGTGCCTGACAGTGAGAGCTCATGCAGGTACTTGAAGCCGACCAGCAGGACAGGCTCTTGCAGAGACTTTAAGAGCCGTGTTTAGGGGGAGCTGAAGCAGCCGTGGGTAGGCTCAGAATCCCAAGTCGGTGGTTTCCTTCCTCCAAACCCGCCTGGAATGCATGTCATCACCAGGCAGCCCACTGTTCTGTCACCATTCGGGATACCCCAGCCTGCAGCGTCTTTGTCAGTCCTGACACTTTAGCTACAGCGCACTGTCCCCCGCTGCTGGGGGGGGAGGGGAGGGCGGTCCTTCTACCTGTCGCTTGCTTACCCGTGAGCCCCGTCCCCAAACTCTACTGTGCTTAAGCACCACATCTCTGGAAGCACCCCACTCTCTCTCCATACACTGTGAGGAAACTCCAGCACTGTTCCCGTTCCCCACGCCACACATTGAGGGACCCTGCTCCCTTCCACCACCTCCACCACCCTGTTCTCCTCGGTTGCCAATTGTAACCACACAGCAATTTGTGAGGTGCCCTATGTTAACGTTTCTCACGTCTTCCCCCAGACTGCAGGCTCAAGAGGAAATGCGGCCTCTGTTTGGTATCCTGTAGCTGAGGGAGGGAATTCTGTCGCTGCGTGTTGGGAGTTCACATCACTGACCCGTGAGAGATGGGTTAGCCGGGTCTTCTTTACCACTGAGGAAGAGGGCTGGTGGCTTCAGAATAAGTCAGCTTGCCCCGCAGCCTCCCTGCCCTCATCCTCTGCTGGGCAGCACTCTCACTAGCCCCCATAGTGTAGGGCCCAGACTTCCTGGATAGAACGCCCCCATAAGCCCCACCTCCTGTACTGAATAGCAAATCCCTGCTTTGACTGAAGGTTGGGGGTGGGGGGAAAGGAGAAAGCTTGACCGGAGATCTGAGATCCGAGATCTGAGAAAGGTATGAGAGAGCTGTAGGGTGGACTGAGCCCTCCCTCTGCCCCAGCTGCCTGGAGGCCTCTCTGATTCACACACCCTGGGTGAATTTCAAGGCGACTGACTAGAATTTTGCCAGCTCCTTCTATTTGCAGGTCTTTGCGGCCAGCAAGTCCCCATGGCTGGTTCCTTTACAGCAGTTTGGAATCTGTTCAAGTGTCGCGTCCTTATTGGATTCGTCATAGGCCCATTCCACCCGCCATGCCACCTGGGCACCCATGACACCTGTACATGTCATTGGGGTACTCTGTCTAAGGTCTTGTCTGTCACGGAAGTGGTTAGCCTGCCTGTGCATTGGCATCTCTGGGGTTGCGGAGAAATCTGTCCTCATCATCCCTGCTCCCCGCCTCCAACAGCTCTTAACCAGGAACAGGAATCCGCTGGATACACTCTACCGCTAGGGGGACAGCCACACGACTGAGGTACAGAACTCCCAGGTGCTCTGAGCCCCAGTTGCTCACAGGCCCGAGTTGGAGGGCCCAGATCTGGAACATTCTAGACCCCACACGTTCCTAGTCTCCTCTCTCCTCGCTATCCATTTGATTTTCTCAACATGTGATGCCTTTCATCTCAGAATTGATGTCTGTCTCGCCCGTCTGTGAGTTCTGTGCAGACTGGGTCCTTTCCTGCCCTTTGCAATACTCTGAACTTAGCCCAGCCCAGAGCTGGGCACCCATAAGACACTCACCACCGCTGCTGAAAGCCTGCAGACCCTTGACTCCATCCCCACAGTTCTCCCTGCAACTTGAGCACAGAGTACCGCAGCCTGCACAGATGGAATGGGATCCAAGGCTATGTCTGACCCTGGGTAGCCCTGCCAAATGCTGCCTCTCCCCGGGATGTATGCCTTTGGCCACCAGGCTTCTCTCATCTCCTGCCTGGTGTCACCACTACCCTTTGCCCTGTCCATTTGAGGACTTCTGGCTAATTCCCATCATTCTTCCTATCAGACATGTGAGAGTAGGGGGTGCCTTGCTATAGGAACCTTAGCAGATTTATGTCCGTCCCTTGCAGACAACACAGTGTCTAAGGCTTGGACACTTTACTCTTGGACATCTAGACCTTAGACCTGTCATGATGTGCTTCCCAGTGAGGGCTGTCTTCCTGCCTTCCAACTGTCTGCCCTTCTCTGTGTCCTCACCTGGCCTTTCCTGTGTGCTTTGGGTGGGGAGTGGACTCCCATGATGCCTCTTTTTCCCATCAGGGTACCAATGCTATTGGCTAGCACCCTACACTATAGCCTCTTAGAACCTTAATTTTAATTTGGATATGAAGCCCCTTAAAGGCTTCCTTTCCAAATACAGTCATTTAGGGGTCTGAGTTTTAAGTATGGGTTTGGGGAGGATGTGATTTGGTTCCTAAGAGGCTCAGGACTCCAGCCCAGACTGCAGAGCCTGCAGAAGCTGGGCCCCCACTGTGAGTTGTGCTAAGCTGACAGAGGGGCTGCTGTGAGATCATCCATCATGAAGATGGCACTGGCTGGAAAGCGATGAGGTCTCAGATACCACCGAAGATGAATGGGGTAAGGGGCATGCAGACATGCTATTGAACTGGTCTCCTCCCCCGCCAGCCAGCGCTTACTGCCTGCAGTGGTAGCACACAGCCAACCTGGGGCTCCCACAGAACATCCAGCACACATGCCTACCTCCTGCCAAGGTCAACCAACTCTCTAACTACAGAACTTGAGGTCATTCCTGCTAGTTGAGAAAGTGAACATGGTATGCAATAAGACCAGCACAGGTGCTGAGACCCACGCGTGTGGGGAGAGTAGCAGTTACCACTGCAGGCTGCCTGCTTCTCCTCAGTAAGGGGATGGTTTGGAGAACGGTGATATGGCACACGCCCCATGAGTTTTCTCATCTGTGTCTACCAAACAGGCAGGTCAGGTGGAGACAGCAGACAGGCGGAGATACAGAGGAGAGAACGTGAACACATGTGTTTGTCCAGGCAAGCACTTTTTACTATTCATTTATAGTGGTCTCTGCCCCTGAGGGGCTGCTCCTCAGTCAGGGAGATGGAATAAAAACTCAATCAACAAGACTATTGCAGGCAGTGTTAAATGCTAAGAAAAAACATTAGTGATGGAAAGATTCATGTATCTCTCTCTCTTTTTCTCTCTCTCACAGAGAGAGAGAGGGAGGGAGGCAGGGAGGGAGGGAGAGAGAGACAGAGAGACAGAGAGACAGAGAGACAGAGAGACAGAGAGAGAGAACAACTACTTCAACTTCAGGAGTGGCCTCTTGGAGAAGGAACATTTTATCTGAGACCTGACATGGAGGTTGCCGTGGAGAGGGGTTTCATATGAAGACAAGTGCAAGGGTAAGAGCTCTGAAGCAGAAATGGACTTGGGTTCTCTGGGGACCTCCAAGGAGGTGCATGTGTCTGGTTGTGCAAAGGCAGATGACTGTGGAGAGGTAGTCAGGGACATAGGCAGCCTGGAGACAGGAATGGACTGATCAATGCTTTAAATACTTGAGAGTCTTCTAGGTTTTCAGTGCAAGGCTTTTCCCACAATTGAGATCATCATCATCATCCATTACCGCCAGCACCACTGATACATACTGTAGGCCTGAAGAAGTGCTGTCGGTTGCATGCAACTCTTTCTACAACGATTTGCAGCCCTACTCCATGAGGTCCTAACCTTGAAGTGTGCAGCACATACCAGTGGAGTCTCAGAGCCACCACAGCAGCTAAGCATCCCTCAGGTACCCATGAGCAGCTGACTTGGGAAGGCAGAGGCCTTGCTAAAAGCAATGAAGCTATCTTTATGCCATTTCAGTTTTCTGTCCATAATGTCTGACCACATTCAGTTCCCGGGTTCTTTAAGTCCGTTCTGGTTTGGAAACTTGCCCACTTTTAAATTCACAGATAAAGCAAAACAATATTAAATCTGTAGCTGAAGAAATGGCTCACTCTTTCAACGAGCCCAGTTTGAACCCAAGCACCCACATGGCAGCTCACAATCTGTAATTCTACTTCTCGGGGACTGGATGCCATCTTCTGGTCTCTGTGGGCACCAGGGCTGCAAAGGGTGCACAGACGTACATGCAGGCAAACACCCAAATAATGTAAAAAAAAAAAAAAAAAGGTATTTAAATGGTCTGTCTTTACACAGTCATAGCATCCAACATGACACCATCACCATCACCATCACCACTATCATCGCCACCATTACCACCACCACCACCATCATCACCACCACCATCATCACCACCAGCATCATTGCCACCATTGCTACCATCATCACCACAAGATCACCATCATCACTATCCTATCATGACCATTGTCACCACCACCACCATCTTATTAGCCAATCATCACTACCACCATCCTGTGACCACCACTATCATCACTCCTGTCACCACAAGATCACCCTCATCCCTATCATCACCAGAGGATCACCCTCATCCCCATCAGCATCACCACGGGATCACCCTCATCATCACCATCATCACAACCATCATTACCACCATCAGCACATCATAGGACGAAGCAGATGTTACCAGTGCAAACCCGCGTCCATCCCTCCAGGATCAGAGAGTCTGTCTGTGTACAGTAACCATTTTGAAATGCACCTGTATCTCTAGTCAAGAGTTCACCGGCAGTCAGAGCCACTCTGCAGGGCCCCTCAGTCAGCCTGGCAATGCCCATGGTAGTTGGGAGCAGCCACCCTTGTTCTTTACCCCTGGGATGGGGTGACTCAAATGGAAGTAAGCTCTAGTTGTGCATTGTGGCAACTTGTTTGATAATGCACCCACAGGCGGAGGCCTCCCCTTCTTTCTCATATGCTCACTCTCCAGACTACTGGGAGCACTACTCTCCCGACTCCTGGGAGCACCACTTGCTCTTCAATCTTTATCTCAGAGTCTACTGAGGAGAGTTGGGATGGAAACACTGGAGATGGATTTTGTAAAACTTTTGGTATAAATTTGATGCTCAACATATTAATTATTGAATGAATGAATGAATGAATGAATGAATGAATGAGGCTTCACTTCCCCTGAGGAGAAGACAGATTCGGGCAGGAGAAAGAAGGGGTAGAGGTGGGGTCATAAGGTGTTGGAGGTAAGCAATGCCGCCCTTCCTCCCATTCGGGCTTCCTACTCTAGGCACCGCCTCTGGCCATGCTGGACAGAGTGAAGGTGTGGCCAGAACCTGTGGGCTAGCACAGCAAAGTGTTTTTTTATCTCCCAGCTCCAGTCAGCTGCCCAAACAACACTACCCACCGTGAGCCAGGCTGGGGAGAACAAGGTGAACATGGCCTTGAGCTAGTTGTGTGTTTAATGTTGAAGCAACTTAAATATGCTATAAAATGACACAGATCTGTAAAAGAGCGTGTAAGACACAAGAGTACAAAGGGAAGTTTGTCATCTGTGCAGCTATCCTGGGGCTGTCTGTGGTCTCAGGCATGGGTCTCAGAGAGGACAAGGGGTTTCCCACTTCATACTGTGGAGATGCCTCCAGAGGAATATTTTTCTGGAAACTTCTGCCTGTTCCTGAGAGAGTTGTCACAGTTTTTATTCCCCTTGTGTCTGGAAATTATGGACAAATCCCTTGAGAGATTCAGGTACCCAGGTAGGATCCTCCGGGGCTCTGTGTATGTGGTGAGGGGCAGGCCTGACAGCTCTGTGCTATCTGCCATTGAAGAGGTATTTCCTGGAAGGGGGACTTTGGATGAAGACCTGGCCTTTCCATGTGAACAGCTCTGTTCCCAGGCTGGATCTCCAGGCTGTTTCTTAGGTGGGGCTCTGTCTGATGACCCATTCTCCATGAGGGTTGGCACGGTACAAATCTAGGAGGTAGGCATCTGGGTCCAGGCGCCGTTCCCCTGTGGAGAGACGGGATTCCAGAGGTTGAGACCGTGGCAGGGAAAGATGCTGTTATCTTTCCAAGAGCCTCTCCCCAGGCAAGGTAGCACCCTCTGATTATCGGAGCCTTAACGTGGCTCACAGTTAACCCCTTTTTCTGAGGAGACTTCTGTTAGTAGAAGATGCTTTGCCAGGAAATGCAACCCCCAGGCACCCACACCAGAAGTGCCAAGGACCAGCAGCCTTCAGGGCTGATAGGGCCATATAAGCATGAGTCCCAGAGCCTCCTGGTGGATCTGTCAAGCTCCTAAAATGCCTTCCCTAATCTCTTCCACTCCTTCCATACAAAACTCCTGGACCTTGTCTCCCCTTCTTGGCCACTGGTTCTCTGAGGGAAGTCTGAACCCTTGGACCAGCAACAGTGCACAGGGAAATTATTAGAAACATAAGTTCACAAGATACCGCCATTTCTCATCACGACCCTGAAAGATTCTAATACCCTACTCAAGTTTGAAGGTCATTGCTTATCCCTGGTTCTCACAAAGCAAGGACACTTGGAGCCAGATGCTGGTGAGCCTACAGCATCCATAAAGACATCCACTTTCAGGGCTGAGACTCCCCTCCCCTAGGGTGTCCTTGAGACATCCGTGGGAGCACTGACAGCTTTCACACCAAACACCAACCAGGAGTCAGCTCTGGGAAGAGCTGCCCACGAAGGAAGAGTTCCTAAGTCAGCCTTGCTCATCGAGGCCCTCACAGCAGGGGAGATGGAAGCCTGAAGCCCCTCACTGTAGACTCACTCCCCACCAGGGAACTTACCAATATTTCCTCCAACTTCATAAACAAGGAAGGTGACCGGCTTCGTGTTACTGTAAGACAGAGAAAAAAACGCGCTCTGGGCTCTGCTACACAAGGCAAGGCCACCCCAGGTCTGGAAGGGATTTGTGGTCCTAGTAGAGACTCTTCTGAGAGAACAGGAGCCAACGAAAGAGGCCAGCCTCCAGGGGCAGAGAGGGGAAGGGAGAGGCAGGGAGGTAGTCCTTGGGAAAGATCAGCCACAGGTGGTCTGCCAGTGGGCATCAGAAGTGGGCTTCAGGGAGTGAGGTCAGCGCTACAAGTGGAGAGAGTATCTTGTTGTGAGCACCAGACTCTACATCAAGGAGGAATATGGACATTGTATGATTATGTGTGTGTTATAACAATACAAGTATATAATTATCTGATAATGGTTATGGGTATCCTGGATTCAGCTCCAGGATCTACCCCTGACTAGCTCTGTGTCTTTGGACATGCCCTACCCTCTGGACCTTCAGTTTCTTATGAGTATCAGAAGGAATTGCATCAGACACTTGGTAAGGGCTGATACTCTGGGGGTCTTTGTGCTACCTCCAGGAAGGAAGCTCCCGAGGGCTCCGG
Organism: Mus minutoides; assembly: GCA_902729485.2. NCBI lineage: Eukaryota > Metazoa > Chordata > Mammalia > Rodentia > Muridae > Mus > Mus minutoides. Next base: position 8,680 of record CACVCL010034817.1, read on the forward strand.
CTGCTACTCCTTGTGCCTGGGAATGACAGCCATGTGTCAGTCCCCTGATGAATTGGGCCACACCATTTCTTGCTTCCTTAGAACCCCTGCACATGCTGGGTTCTGTGCCAGGAAGCCTTGTTTGCTCCTCAGGTTACAGTAGGCACCTCAGTGCAATTCATGTTATTCCCTGTATTTCTTATAAAAGATAATATAGGCCGGGTGTGGTGGCACATGCCTTTAATTCCAGCACTCACGAGGCAGAAGCAGGCGGATTTCTGAATTCAAGGCCAGCCTGGTATACAGAGTGAGTTCCAGGACAGCCAAGGCTATACAGAGAAATCTTGTCTCAAAACAAAACAAAACAAAACAAAACAAAAAAGATAATATAGTTTTTAACTTGATTTATGTCTGTCTCTTAATTTATGTCTGTCTCTTTCTCATGGCATGAGCCTGTAAAGGCCAGAACCTTTGTTGGTTATTTTTTAAAAAAATATTTATTTCTATTTCTTTCTTTCTTTCTTCCTTTCTTTCTTTCTTTCTTTCTTTCTTTCTTTCTCTCTCTCTCTCTCTCTTTCTTTCTTTCTTTCTGTCTTTCTCTTGTTTCCTTTTTTCATGTTTCTTTATTTATCTTTATCTTTTTTTTTTCCCTTTACACAGAGTTTCTCTTTGTAACAGCTCTGGCTATGAGGAACTTGCTTTGTAGACCAGGCTAGCCTCAAACTCAGAGATCTGCCTGCCTCTGCCTTCCCGAGTGCTGGGATTAAAGGCGTGCCACACCACTGCTGGCTATTTATGTTTAATTACGAGTTGGGGGTGGCATGCATGCACATGTGTGTGGGTGTCTGTGGAGGCCAGATTGCTGTATATCCTGGAGCTGGAGTCACAGGTGGTCATGGGCTGCCTGACTTGGGCAGCTGGGAACTGAACTCCAATTCTCTGAAACAGTAGTCGGTGCTCTTAACCACTAGGCTGTCTCTCCAGCCCCTCTGTTAAGGCCTTTCATTGCCATTTTAGCCTTCCATGCACTGCCTGATCTACAGTAGCTGTTTATTAATATTAAAATCAGTAATGAATGGTGGTCCTTTTCATTATTATTTGGAGCCAAGAAGCTCTAAAAAGGCTGACCACCACAGAAAAGGGAAGGCCAGGGACAGACATGTGTAACTCCTCATGGCCTTCACCGTGAAGGGACCAAACCCCACCCCTCCCCACATCATGCAGGGCGGAAGGGAGGCTCCTGCCTCAGGGAGGTGGCACTTACTGTGAGAGAAGGCTGTTTGGGTTCTCCCTGCCCTCTCCAGGCTGTGAGCCAGGGCTAAGGTGCTCTGTGAACAGCTTCAGGACGTGGGTCACCCTGGTGCTAGGATTCAGAGGCACCTGCAGAAGATCCATGCTAGGCCAGGTCGCCTGGACCTGGATCTTTGCCACTCTGGGAGTCTGGAGATGGAGAGTTGGAGATGAAGAATCAAGACCCTTCCATCCCTGCAATTCATGCACACGTGTAATACTTAGACCAGTATTCAACATCACATGCATACACAAGCGCACATCTACAGCCAGGTGTGGAAATACATGAGCACAGTAGCACATACGAGCTACATACAGATGTGCACACGTACACCCTGGCTCATGTCTGCTGGTCAACACACACAATCACAGATACAAAGATACGCGCACACACACACACACAGATACACAAACACAGGTACACAAACAGACATACACACAGACACACACAGAGAAACACAGACACACACACAACTTTTCCCAAGTGGCTGTGTTGAAGACTCCTTCCTACTCCGTGTTCGGGAAAGAGTCTTTCTTCCACATCCCTGTCCCACAGAGTAGCCCAATCCACTTTCCGAACTCTGCCCCACTCACAAAGGACTTTCTAAACTTAGGGCCAAGTCAGTGTCTTCCAGAACTCCCAGCAGGCCAGCTTCCCATCCCTCAAACCTTGCCTCTGGTTTCGCAGCACGGGCTCCTCCATCTCTGAGATGCGGCTCGGGCGCCGCCTGGAGGTCACAGACGGTTATGCATGGCAGTTTGGTGGCAGGGCCGAGGAAAAACCCGGATGCCCGCCCTTCAACCTTCTCTCCACCTCGGTTCCTCCATTCGCCTGGTGTGGGAGCTACTCACCGCCTCAAGCACGTCCCCAGCCTTGTCTCTGTCCACGTGTGTCCTCCGCAGCCAAGTCTTGAGGCCCCCATCACAGAGCTGGGAACGACGGCCATTACTGTCATTCAGTTTTCGCACTTGAGCTACCAAGAAAGAGGCGACCTGTCCAGAAAGAATCATGTTTTAGCTGAGTTGCTGTGGCAGTGGCAAGCAAGGCTCCATTTCGGGCACCGCTGCTTCTCCCACACAGGGCTTGAAACTGACTCCTTGAAGCGGCTACCAGAGATGTTAGAGGTTTAGCCCCAATGAGGACCCCGGAGTATTGGACTCAGGATGGAGCAGTCCGGGGGGGGGGGGCGGAGGGGCTTCTTGTCAGAGCTGTGCTTAAGGGAAGCGCCTCGCTGGCACACCATGCAGAGATGTCCCCCAAACACATCTGGCCTGCAGAGTTCCTGGAGACCTGCAGGGCAGCTCAGTCACTGTGCAGTGTGAGAATCTAGCAAAGATTCAGCGACCCTCTTTCCAAGGTTCGATAGACTATGAGGTGTAGAGACCTAATCACAGTGACACACGTGGAGAAATTGATGAGATTTCTTTTTTTTTTTTTTTTTTTTTGGTTTTTCGAGACAAGGTTTCTCTGTATAGCCCTGGCTGTCCTGGAACTCACTTTGTAGACCAGGCTGGCCTTGAACTCAGAAATCCGCCTGCCTCTGCCTCCCGAGTGCTGGGATTAAAGGTGTGCGCCACCACGCCCGGCTGAGATTTCTATCTTGCTGTATACATCTGTGCTGTCTGGTACTTTAAAAAAACAACTAGTAAAAAAACTAGTATTTAAGGAATGTCATTTAAAAAAAAACTTCCTATAACAGGAAAAATGTAGACTCCAAGAGCTGTCAGGTAAGATCACTGGCAGCTCTTCCATTAGAACTAGCTGGTCACTAGCATCCAACATCACATGGAATGCCCCCTATTTGGATTTGACATCTTCTTTTGACCTTTGCAGGGACCAGGGACATGTTGTGGTGTGGCCACACACATGCAGGCCAAACGCTCATACAGATAAAATAAAAATAAATCTTTAAAAAATTGCAATTCACGGCATTTTAATAGCAATGTAAGTTAGAGGGTGGCATGCAAAGAAAAGGGAATTATGGGAGTCTGGGAGATAAGTAAGGGATTTTCAGCAGGACAATTGACCCTGAACTGAGTCTTTAAAAAAATTAGCATCTCGGGCTGGTGAGATGGCTCAGCCGGTAAGAGCACCCGACTGCTCTTCCGAAGGTGATAAGTTCAAATCCCAGCAACCACATGGTGGCTCACAACCATCCTTAATGAGATCTGGCGCCCTCTTCTGGAATGCCTGAAGACAGCTACAGTGTACTTACAAGTAATAAATAAAATAAATCTTTAAAAAAAAAAATTAGCATCTCTTTTTTTTTTTTTAAGGCACCAAACTCTGCCTTTGGAGAAAGGGGAAGGAGTGTCCAGGCAGAGTGAAGAGCTTAAGCAGAAACCCAGAGACTGGAAGCCCAGGGTGCATTTGAATGCTTTGCTGGAATATATTAAACGTGTGCCTGTGGAGCTGTGAATATGCTTGGGCCAAGGAGTGGCACTATTAGGAGGTGTGGCCTTGGTGAAGGAGGTGTGGCCTTGGTGAAGGAGGTGTGGCCTTGGTGAAGGAGGTGTGGCCTTGGTGAAGGAGGCGTGGCCTTGTTGGAGGAAGTGTATCATTGTTGGGGTGGGCAATCAGACCCTCTTCCTAACTACATGGGAGCCAGCCAGTCCTCTGGCTGCCTTCAGAACAAGAGGTGGAACTCTCAGCTCCTCCTGTGCCATGCCTGCCTGGATGCTGCCATGCTTCTGCCTGGATGAGAATGGACTGAACCTCTGAACTTGTAAGCCAGCCCCAACTAAATCTTGATCTTTATAAGAGCTGACGTGGTCATGGTGTCTGTTCACAGCAATGAAACCCTGACTAAGGCAGTGAGTGCCTCACGGAGGGCAGAAGAGGGCATCAGAATCTCTAGAATTGGAGTGATAGACTGCTGTGAGCTCCCACGTGGGTTCTGGGAATCAAACCCTGGTCTTCTGGAAGAGAAGTGCGCGCTCTTAACCACTGAGCCATCTCTCTAGCCCCCACCGCTCTCACCCCTGATGCATTTAAAACAGCAGCTGGCTCAAGACAGAAGATCTGGGGCTACTCAAAGAAAAATGCATTTACTCACCTCTGGAGGGATCAATCTAACTTGTGGATGAAGGGAGGGATAAGATGGAAGATGGGTAGATGGGCAGGCATATGGTGGGTAAATTGGGGTAGAGGGGTGGAAATGATAGGTGGATGGGTATGCAGGTAAAACACTGATGAACGGCTAGCTGGGTGAGTGTTTGGATGGGTATATAAATGGGTACATAGTGGACAGATGAATAGGTGTGAGGTAGGTGGGTGAGTGGGTACATTGTTGAGTGGGCAGTGGGTGGATAGAGGAATGAGTACGAGTACACGGGTAAATGCATAAGGAATGGATGAGTGGGAGGATAACAGATGGGTGGATGACTGACTGATCAGGTGGATGATGGATGGTGGGTAGATGATAAGTAGATAACTAGATTAGTAGTGAGTGGTGGATAAGTGGGGATTGTTTGGTCAAATGGGTAGGCAGATAACTGTTACGTGGGTAGTTGGATATGTGGGTGGGAAGTTGTTTGGGTTTGGGCCAATGGGCAAATGGATAGGAGACTAATGGATTGAGCAAATGGCCTGAGCAGCCCCCGTGGATGGTACTAATTGTGTGGTGGGAATACTGAGTGATAGAAGGATCTTCTCAGGCTCCTGTCCCATCTACAACTTCCGCAGACTAGGACCACGTGTGTGATCCCCCTCTGTGTGATGCCCGCCCCCCAATCCTGCTTCTCTGCATGTTTTCTGGGCAATGTTCATAGTGGGGGCAGGGATATCTCTAATGTCTGATTTTGGCCTCCTCTGAGCAGGACTTAAGCCCCTAAGTCTCAAAGCTGGACATTCTTGCTAGAGTAAACTAGGGGTGATGGAGGAACTGGAGGGCTGCGAGTTGGCTGGGGGGTGAGAGGTTGGGGTTGTAGGGAAAGAAAATGTAGTCTTCTTAGACTTGAATGCAGGGAAGGAAAACCCTGGCCTCTGCACAGTCCTGCAGAGTCATAGGAAGAGCTCTAAGTAGTGGCTTGAAACATGGCGCCCATGATAGAGGGAGTGGGTTCTGCACCAGGAGAGCCCAGAATGGTGGAGACTGTGATGGACAGACAGACAGACTAATGGATGGACCCACTGCCATCACTCACCGTCCAAAGCAGGTCCTGGTACTGCACCATCATGCACACCACTTCAGCTGCGCCCTCTGCCAGCTGCTTCTCACCCTTGGTGAGCTTGGGAGGCCGCCCTCGGGGTAGGAAGAGATTGGGGGCCATCACTGTGGAAACATTCCACAAGGTCATCTTGTTGTGCTGCTCCTGGGCTGCCACCTTCCTGAGGAATTCCAGAAGTGCCTAGGGAAGGACACAGGCCCTGCCTTAAATTCCAGCACAGCTCTCCTTGTCTGGGCAGGAAGGGGCGAATCACAGCTGTGGTCCACTGACGCCTTGTGCCCCTGAACCAGCAGCTAGCTTCTCACATGTGCTGCCAGCTCTCTGATGGTAAGTCAGCTGCGATGGGCCTCAGCAAGTTTTACTGTTGGTCCCATTCTACAGAGAAAGAATCTGGCTTAGAAAATGTGCCAAGGGCCACGTAGTAGAGAGCGATGGATGGATGGATGGATGGATGGATGGATGGATGGATGGATGGATGCATGGATGCATGGATGCATGGATGCATGGATGCATGGATGCATGGATGCATGGATGCATGGATGCATGGATGCATGGAGGAAAGATGGATAGGTGGATGGATGGACGGATGGACGTATGGATGGATGGATGGGTGGATGATAGATAGATGGATGGAAAAATGGATGGATGGATAGATGATGGATGGGTGGATGGATGGATGATGGAAAGATGGATAGATGAAGAGACAATACCCAGAAGAAAGGGAAGGAAAGGAACAAAGGGGTGGGAAAGAAAAAGGAAGGAAGAAGAAAGTAATGAAAAAGACAATAGATGGTTAGACAAAATGAAGAGGAAAAGTCTGAGTGAGGAAAAGGAGGGAAGGGGAAGGAAGAAAGAAGGAAGGAAGAGAGGGTGAAAGGGAGGGAGGGAGGGAGAAAGGGAGGAAGGAAGATTATACATTGAGCTCCTACAGGGGCCCACATCCTCTATGCCATGATTTCTCCTGTGCTAGTTCCTGTAGCACTAAAACAATCAAACATACTTCATCATCCTCAGTGACTATCAGGGAGTAGAAATTCCAAGATGAAGATCCCAGGCCCTTTGTGGGCCCATCAACCCCAGCCCCAGCCCTTAGCACCCACTCCCAGATCAAACAGTGAAGGACCCCAGAGGGGACCAATTCCCAAAATGGCTCTCAGTAGAACATTAACACCACACCATGGCTGAGAAGGACAGTGAGCAGCTGAGCCTGGGATGCACTGCCTGCTCCAGCCCCACTCTGAGTTGCACAAGGCCTTGGCATACCAAAGCCTCGGAGAGGTTCTCAGGGAAGAGTAGTCTGAACTAGTGCATCTCACCCCTGCTCACCAGACTTCTCGTCAGCACACAGAGCCCTTGCCCTGGAAGATGCTGGCACCTAGTAGGTCAGGTATGCTCCTGCGTTCTTTGGGGAAAGACTCTCGGACAAGGACTGTGTAGGCCAGTGGTCACCACACCCACACCTGGTATGGCTGTGTGACGAAGGCATGAACAGAAGGGTGAGCGCCTTCAGAGCCAGCCCTGAGACTGAGGCCTGAGACCAAGGTGTAAAAGCCACTTTTACCTTCAAGGTGTTGCGGTTGGGTTCAGGCAGGAGGAGGACGAGCAGATGGAGAGCTTGCAGGCGCTGTTTCAGGTCAGGGATGTCTGCAGAAGAGGGAGGGAGGGAGAGGCTCAGGAATGCCCTTCCTTGCTCTAGCCTCCTCCTGGGGAAAATTCAGGGCTGGGAAGCCCCGCAGGCCCTTTCCCACAGGGCTTACCCTTCCTGGCTAGCATGCTCAGGCAGAAACCCAAGCAGCGCTGATCAGGATGAGATGCTCACTACACTGTGTTAGTAAAAAGCTAACACACATGGCTCAAGCCATATGCACCCACACATGCATATGTGTGTCTGTATACATGCCCAGACAGACAGACAGACAGACACTGAGCTGAATTATGGCCCAGTGTCAGGAATGCCAGAGGCCAGAAAGTCATTCCCTGGGAGGACACCTTGATAACTCACTTGTCCAGCACAGAAGGTTTCCCCCATGTCCTTTAAGAGATGAAGGTTGGAAAGGAAAAGCTTGCCCACACCAGAGATCAGAGTCTCCAGGAGGAAGAGGGGGGAAGTAACAGAAGGGCTTATCAAATGTCAGGGGGGGAGGGGGGAGGCTGAAGCACTGAACTTGGGCAGGTGGCAGTGAAGTGGTGTGGGGAAAACCCCTTCTAGTCAGAGAGCAGCAGCTGGGAGGATGAGGGGTGGGCTGTGGAGGGAGGATCCCCCCCCCCCCGTGGGTGTCTTACTACAGGGAGGGAGGGCCTGTGAGGATGTGGGTCAAGTCCTTTTGCAAGTGTGTTGGTGATGGTTAGC